>VDFB02295813.1:0-89329 GCA_007258455.2 Sequoia sempervirens
TGATAACTAAGAGGGATCTTCGGATGAAATGTCTCTATTTTAGTTATTACATGTTGTAAGAGATTATACTATTGTTAGGATATTATGATGGTATAGGTACCCAAGAAAGATAGTATATTATTAGATAATTATTATAAGTTATAATAAATCTATAAGAGACAATATTTAGCATGTAGCGGTCGTATGGATTTTTCCCATGATATCTTAGATCCTTTTTGGACCAATGGTAATGTCTTATGGTGATATTTTGGACCTCAATGATGGGATTGAGATTGATACATGTAAATGTAATTTTCAAAGGTATAGAAATATTTTCAAATTGAAGACCTAGGAGTGGAGGATTGTTTCTTTGTACTCTTGCTTTAAAGATAATACAATATTGGCCTCATTTTTCTTTGGTGGTTTCTTTTCCTGGAAGAGTTTGTACATGTTACATATTGTGTTATGTGATGTTTTCAATTTCACATATTATAAGTCTAATTCCATAATATCTTTTTACCATTCTCTAGTTAAGTAATATTTAGATGAATAGGTTTTTATGAGCATTAAGACTTAAGTTCAAATTTACAAGCCTTTTTTTAGATTTCTAGTTGTAATGTTACTCTATTTATTTCTAACACCATTAGCATTATTATATAACTTGATTCTCAGTTGCTAATTATTTTACTAATTATGTTGATCCTATGATCTTAAATTGCTATACCTTTCTAGTTAAATTAATGGCTTTATCCATTACTCTTTAAAGTTATTGTATTTATCTTATCACAAATTTAGCGTCATACATCCATTAGGGGAATTATTTGTTCTCCTTATATATTGGGAGCTTCATGCTCTCTCTTTAATGCACTACACCTTTATAGGCATCATCATTATATTAGGGGCATCATGGTTTGATACATTGTACAATATTGCACCTAATTGCATTATCTCACTCATGTAGAGGATATTGAATTAATATGACTTTTGATTGCTATATAGCATTCATTTTTGTAGTCACGTGATTCATCCATGTCCTAAGTAGCTACCTGATCAAATTGGGGACCATCAGAAGTTACATCTTCCCTCTATACATTATTTCCCCTACACATTCATTCATGTCCTACGAGGTCATTTTATGATATTATTAGCTAAATGACATAATTTTTTATCACCATTAGGGACTTACATGTTCCCTACACCAATATCCACTTATTCTTTCAAGGATACCATAGTAGGGGTATATGTCACTCTAGTGTCTTATGCACTCACATAGGTTTTCCTAGCCATTAAGAGCCATATTTTTGGTTCTTATTTCCCATGTTAGGGTAAACCTTACTATTTCATAATATTACCTCCTACCTATGTGCCTGAAAAACTTATCATTCAAGATATTGAAATGCTTATCATGTGATGCATTTCCATGTAATTATTGCTTTATATGGTTACATGATTGAAAAATATTTTTATGTGTTATTTTTCATCTTCTCCAATCCCTTGTATCCCATAGATACAAATAATTATAGGTGGTATATCATATCATTAACACTCTTAGGTTGAGTTTTGTAGATAGTTACAATTTTTATAGACTCATCTCCTATATGTGGCATGCCCAATGATTCATGCATTGTGTCACCTATCAATTACTAAGAAAGGTAATTTGTACAATATTATTTTGACATTGCATGTATAATTCCCCTACTAATTGAATCTATCTTATTATATATTTTTATATTTTTCCTTTTCTTATAGGTATTTTATGGATAGTATATATTATAGTAAACCTAAATGATGGAAATTTGTATGGTCCACTATTTTATATAGATCCCATGACAATATCCTTTGACATCTAAAATATCAAGTACTTTAGATGCATGATTGTGAGTTCTATATATTTTTAGAAGCATTATAGTAATAGGATTAGCATACACTTCTTGAAGTGGAAGAAAAATGCAATGCTGAATTTTTTTTATTTTAGGTAACTTTCCCTATGTTATTCATCTACTCGTTATTGATTATCCTAAATAATTGTATCCCTATATAGTGTTCTCCCTATCTTATCTCTATAGCCAAATATCCATATCTCTTTACCTTATCAATAATATAATTTTATTTAGGAATGCACATATTTCTATTTACATATGATCAATGTTTTGTTTGACCATTTATATACATGTCCTAATGTATTCTACAACCATAGGGTTGACCTCATGATCATGCAATATACCAATTTAATTTTAAATTAACAATTTAAATTTCAATTGAATCATACATTTTTCCCTCCAAGGGCCAACTAAGTTACACTTTTGCATGGTTTATTGTCATGCCCTTATTTTTAAAGGAATTCAATATATTCACTTTGACCATTAAAAAATCAACTCCCAATTTTAAGTCAATTCACATGCCATTTGCATGCTCACACATTAATCAATGGATTAAATGGAAACTAAAAGTGCAAGAGCATTCCTAGGAGTATTTGTATGACTAAAAAGTGTTGAGTTTAATCATTCATCTTTTTTTTTTCCAAGATTGACCTTTGAGAACATGTACTTGTGATATAATGAAAAATCAATTAAGGTATTCTTAAATACCTCAAGCATTTTGATACTAATTTTATATCAATTACTAGATCAAGTCTATAGCAGTCAAGATAGATCTATGGTTGTAAAGATTACCTCGACCCCCAAACTTCATTCTTCATAGTCAAAAAAAAGAAAATTGATTCTAAGAAAAATGATAGTTTAAGATACTTTGTTTCAAATCTCAAAAGTTATCATATTTAGCATCTAGAGATCAATACTTAAGTAGTTAAATGTTATAAAACTAAGCACCCCCATTCACCTATTTAGATTCATGTTATAAAGCTAAGGACCCCCATTCACCTATTTACATTCCTAAAATAGCTTGTATTAATTATTTTATGTTTAAATAACCAATTATTTTTAATTAATCAACTTAATTAATACTTTAATTCACAATTATATTTAGTTATTAATCTTAATTAATATATTACTCATCCATATTACTAAATTAAACTAAAGTATAAATTTATTTTACAATTATTTTATTTAGCCAATAAAGACTAGAAAATAAAAATAAACTATCCTCAATTTCAAAAATCCCTAAGAAAACATTGAAAGACTATTTTTTAATTGAATAAAGAAGAGAATTTCAGACTTGAACAAAACAAAAATGACTAAAGCTTTTCAATATCAAATAGTCAAAATAGTTTAATCACACTTTTCTTTACCATGTCAATAAAACAACAACCACACTTCTCAATACTTTCACTTCCACTTTCCGTTTCCACTTCCATTTCCCTTCCACTTCCACTTCCACTTCCACTTGCAATTCCAATTCTACTCTCACTCTCACTATCACTCTCCCATTCCCTTTCCCTTTCCCTTTCCCTTTCCCTTTCACTTCTGCTTTCAATACTTTTACTTTCATCTATGACCATACTTTGTTCGTA
The DNA here is from genome assembly GCA_007258455.2 of Sequoia sempervirens. Taxonomy (NCBI): domain Eukaryota; kingdom Viridiplantae; phylum Streptophyta; class Pinopsida; order Cupressales; family Cupressaceae; genus Sequoia; species Sequoia sempervirens. The sequence continues at coordinate 3,449 of VDFB02295813.1, forward strand.
TAATTTGTCAACAAGTATTTGCAATATAGTTAAAGCTTTCCCTTCTTCGCCTTCCTTCACCATGGCCTTAAACCCCTTGTTTAATATGACACCCTTTATCCCACCTTTACTATTATGCGAGGTGAGTAAAACTGTAACCATCTATTCGCCTTCAACTAGGAAACTATATGGAAGGATGCCATTCACAGATTCAACTTTTATGCAAGCATCATAAATTGCATTTACATTCAAAGCATATATAGTGATGACATTTGATGAACTTCTCATGTCCAGGGTGTTTAGTATATACTCGTCTCTCTCAATCTCGGTGACCATTTGGGCGTCGATCACCTCAACACACAAATTTACATTAAATCTTGACGATGCTTCATCCACTGGAGTCCCTATTAAAACATTGTACTCTGACGGTAGCCTCTGAAACATTTAACGTATCAGCACAAAACATTAAACATTTAATATAAATATTAAAAACCTAAAACACATCATTTTTAAAACACACAACATAAAAATAATAGCATTGTTTTTCTTTCTCCAACACAAAAGAAAAATCAATGAATTCACTGTTTGACAATAAATAAACTTGTGTTGCACTGAATACCAATTGCTTGCGTTGAAAAAAGTAGTATTACCCTCAGTCCATAAATGCAATTCCGCATCCATGCGTATCCATTGCAACTCACTTCAATTACCAGACTTTTCAATCCTTGCAACTCCTCAAAACCTTCTACAATCTGCAGCTGACGACATTTATAAATCATGATTCGCTCCAGATGACGTAGATGTGCAATGGTCTGCAACGATTTCAACTCTTCACACTCCATTGCTTTAAACATTTGAAGCCCTTTTAGACAAGATAACCCTGATATTGTTTCCAATTTGGGACATCGAACCACTTCAAGCAACCGAAGCCCTGTTAGACAAGATAACCCTGATACTGTTTCCAATTTGGCGCAAAACCCCACTACAAGAGTATTCAGTCTCCCTAGCTGGTCTAAGTCCATTTCATTTAGATTCCACATCTGTTGAACTTTCAATGATCGTAGTCTGGGACAATCTCTCCACTAATTACCAACTTTGATATATTTAAAGGCATCCTTACGGCCCTACTTAGTATTTTGAAGGCATTTTTACCTCCGACGGTGTAGATTGCTCGACAGGCAATCGCCTGCGATGAAATCCATCTCAGTCGCTCGCCATTTTTCCTGGATGGAACAGAGTTTTATGTCGAATGGTGTAGATTGCCTGACAGCCCATGGATGATGATGAAACAAAGCTCAGTTGTTCATCATTTTTTGCCCCTTTTTGCTGCTTTCCCCGACGCTATCCGTCTCTTCAACAATACAGTCTGATATTTAGGTTTCTAACAATGCATGTTTACTGAACTAGAGGAAGCGATCACGAAGTCGATTCCACAACTCTGTGCGACACGAGGTTTCTTGAGGAGGATGAAGGTGGAGGAGTCGGAGAAAGATGAGATTGTGCAGACTGCAAAAGCCACATTGAGAGGTCCACTTCTCAAGACAAGCTCCCTGTTTCGGAAAGGCAGCTCTACCAGATATTAGAGATGCATTACCAAAAAGCACTGCAGATATTTTTACGCCGAAAGCGTCCCCACACTGAGGTTTTGCAACCTCTTTCCATGCCGAACTATGGAGATTGCAGGATAGACGATGGACTGTGATGAAACGCATCGCAGCAGTTCATCATTTAAATGTACTACTTACCCTAATGCTCACGCTTCACCCTTTAACTCATTTATCTTGGTTTGAAATAGGGAATGAGGCCGTCGCTTGACCTACAGGTAGCCATGGCGTCCAAGGGAAAGAAGAGAGGGTTTCCAGATAGATTGGGAGGACAAAGCCCTTTGCTTTATTTTATTTATTTTTCTTTCTTCTGGGGCCTAACAATGATCTGGTCGCCTTGCACTTTGTAGGAGAAATAGCTGCCCATCTCATTTTCTTTTTTACTCTTTTATTTCCCTTCCTTTATGTTATTGATTCATTGATATTTTATTCTGGTTTGAGACTACTACAGGGACGTGTACATGGCGGGCATTAGATATAAACTATACTTTGAAAGAAAATAGCTGCCCTATAACCCCCAACACATAGGTCCATTTCATGCCTTGATAGTAGCAGTTGCACAAGGAGATAAGGGCGCCATCATTCTTCTGCAGGGGACGGCATGGCAGGGGATTTTGAGTGGGTTCCAATGTGACTGGTGCTAGAAACATCAGTCATTCAAAGGCCTGAGCAGATCACGTCTCAGCACTGCGGAATTTTCTGTTCTTCTCCCTGTTGTTATCATCATCTATTTGTTATTATCTTCCTTTGATCTTGATTTCATTTTATTTAGCTTAAATATCTCCCAAATGTGTTCCATAAAAAGGTATTCATTTTCCTACCTCTAATGTTCTTTATCAACATATTCAAATGGGAAATGGATGGAAGGATTATTGAGCCATTTGTAGAAGACATGAGATTTAAAGCCTCAAATGTAATTGACATAGACATAAAACAATTAAATTTTGATTTCCCTCAAATTTGAGAGGGTCGGTCAGAATGTGACAGTTAGTTCACTTGAGTTGTACAATTTGTAGTGATTGTAAAGTTTGAAGCGATTTCTGGCCATTTTTTCTCATCAGCATCGTTGATAGCAGGACACAATTTGTGCAGATTCTTGCGGTAAGTCACTTGCCATGCTTTGGGAGATTTTCCCTTTTCACAATGGGCCCAATGATGAATGTGATTATTCATTAATATTATAAGAAATGGAATAAACTACTAGGAATTACTTATATCTGCATAGAACTGTACATATATATGTAAGATGAAGGATCTGTAAAACAGGGCTACGTAGTATTTATACATTGAAGAATTGAACGGAAGATTACCTGGAGCGTTCAAATGATTCTCAGTTTCTATTTTCCTTTTCCTGCAAAGAGCGCTAATGTGTTCGTAGCCTCTTACCAAATATTTTATCTCTTCCCTGACAGTTGTCTCACTAATTCCTTTGTTCATCCTCTTGGAAAAGATCAAGGAAATGTTTTTGAAAAGATTCAGAATAGATATTTTTCCCTTGAAAACAATTCCATCATTCTCAAGGATCACCCCCATCTTTCTCTCCAGACGAGCATAACTCATCCACATCGACAAATAAAATACATATTTTTTTTAGCCTGAAGCAATATTGGAATAGTAATTGAAGTCCCCCAAAACTTGCTTCTCAAATCAACATAATCAAACCACTTTGGGACTATACAATTAGTGCCTCTACTGCAATGGTAATGTCCTGACAATACCCTTTCATAAGCCTCTATTTGTGATAACATTTTGCTAACTGCAAGCCCACTGGTTATGGGCATAACTCTTCAACAAAGATTATGTTTTCTCCAAACAGTTGTGAGCATTTTGCCAACTCACACAGAGTATCCTCACATGTGATATAATCTAACATTTTGTTGATTTTCATTACAGTAAAGTTGATAAATTCAGCAATGTTTGGATAAATAATCTATCACTGAATTTTATAGCTTGCCAGCACTACTAGTTTGAAACCCATACTTGTAGAAGCAATCCTCACATTTAAAATTAAGTTCATAAAATGCAATATTGAAACAGAGCAGAAGTATGTGCTAAAATGTGATTAGGATAAGTAACGAAGTGGAAGTTAGAAGGTGAAAAGGAAGGAAAGAGAAATAAATGAAAATGGAAGGCAAGGAAAGATGCTCGTCTCAACAAAAAAAAAACATAGAATATAATAATTAAAAGTGTCTGCCAATTACAATCACATTCTGGGCCATCTTAGAAACTTTAACTTCAGATACCATTCAGCAACTTCAGTTACTGATTACATTTGCAGTGCACCAAAGGATTGCAACCTTATCTTTAACATCTACGTGAATAAGTAAAATTGATTCAATTATAAAATTTACTGACTTGTCACTCTGCCATATAGATTGTTGAAGAGGATAAACTTTGACAACTATGAGTAGGATATTGGTAAAATTTGAATAGAATGAATAAGTAAACAAATAAAAGGGGAGACTTCTGCAAACTAACAATTAAGGAACTATAGAAACAGGGCTGTACAAAGATCATCTAAATTTGTTTGTTCCTAGAAAAGCCATCGAGGTATTTATTATTTTTGAGCTCCAATTGTGGGGGATGGTTCTTTCATAATTAAGTAATTTTTTGTTTCTCTTTCATGATGATTGCCTCCCATATTATTCACTCTGCATATTACAGAAATACTTTCAAATTTCCATGCTCATTTTATTTCCATGTTTATAGAAAATTAGTTGTTATCTACCATTCAACGACCTATCGTAATCCATCTTCTGTCCAAATTCTCTTAGGCTGCCAGTGAATCCAATAAGCTTTATTGACTATACCTGGAAGCCTCACAGTTAGCTTATGTCTTACAAAACATAACTTTTTCCAAATTTTCTCAACGTACCTTCCACAAAACACACAGCAAATGTTTGCCAAAAAAATTAGTTCTAAAGTTCAAAGGTGGATCTAAATTCTGAACTGTGAAATGATTTTTATGTTCATTTGGCAGTTAATTTTTTTTTTTTTAATTTTGTTTTCCTTGTTCTTAAGGCCATTTTCCTTAACAGTTCTTCAATATATAGCAGCTACTGCTGAAGGTGTAAATGCAATGGTTGCCAGAGCTATTTTCACAGAGTCAACAGCAGAGATCGGATCATCTTCATATGTTGAACTTAATACATTCTTCTTTACAAAGCTTATGCATTATACAGTAAATATATTTTTACAATTTTGTGCCATTATACTGGTTCTTGTACTTTAAAGACCAAATGTCAAGAGGCAAGGGATTGGTGTGACACAAATGACTAAAATTTTAACACACTTGACGACAAGCAATCAATGCAGGTAATGAACTGTTATCTGTTACCTCTTTTCTTCACTACTTTGATGTTGAAATATTGAAGGAAAAATTGGTTACCATTTGAACCTACGTAACAAGTAAAGTATCACCTATTTGAATAAAAATAATAAAAATATTTAAAAAGAACATAGATGACAATTGCATAGTGTAGGCATATTGGAAAAACCTAGATTGCTTGGGAGTTTGTTCATGGTGTTATATGCACATGCAAAGCACTTGTTCACAAGCACGACATTAGGTAACTAACTGTAGTCATAGTCCACCCTATATGGTACATGTTCTTTTTTGTTTGTTGCAACAAAAAATGCACGTGCCTTTAGGCACTCAGTTGATAGATCAATTTGCTTCAAGTTTTTTAAGTTACATTCTTTAAAAACAGTAATTCCTCTCAGAAATTTGCATATTTTGATGAAAATATTCTTGTCTCCTTCCTGCAGCAAACTTCATGGGATAATTTTATTAATATTCTACCTTTCCAGTGAGACTTATACTGGTTTCTGCCTTATTTTGTTGTGTTACATTAACAAGAGCTTCTTTTGTGTGGTATTTTGAATTTGCTCCATTGATGCAACTAGGAGTACCAGATCTTTGTCATCGATGTATGCTGTTCAGATTGTTTACAACTTTATAACTCATTCTATTTCACAATGTCTTCTTCTTAAGACATAACTTAAACTGTTTTCAACATTCAATCCCAAAAGGTGACATTTTCTATAAAAACTAGAAGGGTTCAGGGCAATATCGTATTGACTTCTGTCATGCTTCTAAGTAAACATTTGAAATTATCTGTTATATCTTTCTACAAGCTAAGTTTGCCGATCAACGGCTGGAGCGTCTGCCAACAATTGAAACCATTTCGTCCATTGATTCTCGAACTGACGTATCCTATTTGAATTTTGTACTATTGGCTATATAGTGCGAAGTTTCAGTCTGAAACCTAGACAAACGCTTGTATACAGCTCCCTTCCGTCGGTATACAACTCCCTTTCATCATAAACAAATTTGAATCCTTCGCGTAGGTCTATATCATGTTTTAGGCAATTAAACGAAGTTAACGTTGTTAAAATTATGTGATCAGAAGTAAATGCACAGAAAATTAAATCAGAATCAGACAAAATAACACAACATGTACCCTGGGAAAACCCTCCACTTGAGGGAGAAAAACCCAGCAACAAAGATCTCTCTTATATTTGATTCAACAGAGGAAATTTACAGATTACAGTAATGGTCTAACACAAGACCAATATCTGGCAATAATAAATGACAAATAATAACTTCTAGATAACACCTGGCAGAAGTTCGCTTGGCACTAAGAGGTCTTCGAATTATGCACTAGTAAATTCACTCTTGCTTTTCATCACTGAACTTATCAATATCGCCGATCTCTGTCAAGAGAATTATATGCCTCAGCTGAGTTCGCACTGATGTCAATATCGCCGAACCTGGGAAAATTCAAGAATAAACCTCTATCAAGTCCACACCTTTACATTGGCTGTGTTCGCACTTATCATTGGCTGTGTTGAACTTTTCATGTGTGTTTCTTCCTACTCGAATAAGTGAATATATAGACGCAAGAGAGTAGATGTTGACTCAATCCTTCATGTCGGCCTTGATAAATATTATCCATGCCTCATAATGTCGGCCTCTTACAATGTCTTATATTCTTTCAATGAAGTCGGCCTTGAAATTAAGTAACCTTTATGATATTCGAATTATACATGTCGGCCAAATCATAAGACACAAAATAATAAGAGGTAAATTCAATAGCCGATGGCTACATTCAATTTAAGGCTTTTCTCAAGGAACGTGGGCTGGAAGGATCAACCGACGCTGTTATAACATTAACACTCCCTCTCAGCTAGGGAGAGATCTTCCAGCTGAAAATTATCTCCACATGAAGTTCATCTGCTACTGTTGCCTGCAATCAGATATAAAGAGAGATATATCACCTCAATGTGATATCAACCATCACATGGTTAAGTACTAGTGTTCATCTCTTGCGTGATGGTGTCACCTCAAAGTGACTTTCACCATGGCTCTCCCGTAGGTGAAACACAAGTACAGAAAGATCATCACGGACTCTCTCACGTGATGTTGTCATGGAGTCACACACATGACATCCACCATGACTCAGCTCAGAGGGTGGAAACGAGGGCTTTCACCTCAAATTCTTCCGTCACAGAAGAAGATGCAATAGTAAGTACAAGTGTTCATCACTTGCGTGATGTTGTCACCTCAAGTGACTTTCACCATGACTCTCTCAGAGGGTGAAACACAAGTACAAGATATGTCATGGAGTCGCACACATGACATCCACCATGACTCTCTCAGAGGGTGGAAACGAGGGCTTTCACCTCAAATTCTTCCATCACAAGAAAGTGCATTAACAAGGGATTTCAAACTTCTCCTCACAGAAGAACTCATTAAGCAAGGCTCACTGATACTGAGACTCATACTCAGTCAAGGCTAGATTCTCCACCATACCAAGCTTGTCTCGAAAGTACACTAACTTTACCCCTGGGAGAGGCTTGGTGAGAATATCTGCCGTCTGCTCATCGCTAATGTACCTCAACTCATGCCTTTCGCAACCATATCTCTGATATAGTGGTACTTGATCTCAACATGCTTGGTTCTGTCATGAAACACAGGATTGACAGAGAGCTTCACACAACTCTGATTATCACAATGAATAATGGTGGGCTCCATTGATTGTCCAAACAATCCTGCAAGGAGCTTACGAAGCCACACTGCTTCTCGAGTTGCCATGCAAGCTGCAATATACTCGGCCTCTGCTGTACTCAATGCTACAGAAGACTGCTTCCTGCTGCACCAGGAAATCATAGCAGAACCTAAACTGAAGCAACAGCCAGAGGTGCTCTTCCGATCTGGACACAACCTGCCCAATCAGAATCAGTGAAACCAAGTAGCTCCAAATCTGCATCTGAAGTATACTTCAATCCATATCCAACTGTGCCACGCAAGTATCTCAGGATATGTTTAGCTGCAACAAGATGTATCTGTCTCGGATCACACATAAACTGGCTAAGTGCACTCACTGCATAGCAAATATCAGGTCTAGTGTTAACTAGATACATCAAGGATCCAATCAGCTGTCTGTACAACGTAGGATCCACCAAATCTGAACTAGCTGCAGCCTCCTTCAATTTATGAAGATTGGTCTCCATGGGAGTAGACATGGATTTGCAATCCATCATGCCAAATCTCTTAAGTATGTCAATGGTGTACTTCCCTTGATTTAAAATCATACCATCTGGCCTCTGCCAGACTTCTAAACCAAGGAAGTAATGCATGAGCCCAAGGTCCTTCATCTCAAATTCAGAAGTTAAATCCTTCTTACATTCAAGAATCAGGTGATCTTCTCCAGTGAGGATTAGATCATCAACATATAAAACCAAAATTAATGCATCACCATTGATTACCTTGAAGTAGAGATTTGAATCAGCATCATTCTTCAAGAAACCCAGGCTTGATAGATACTGATCAATCCTTTCGTACCATGCACGAGGAGCCTGCTTAAGACCATACAAGGCCTTCTTCAACTTGCAAACATGTGACTCCTTCCCATGAATCTCAAATCCATCAGGTTGCTCTATGTAAACCTCTTCCTCAATTACTCCATTGAGAAAAGTTGTCTTCACATCCATCTGGTGAATCTTCCATCCTCTAGATGCAGCAATAGCAATGATGGTTCGGACAGAAGTGTAGCGAGCAACAGGAGCAAAGGTCTCATCATAGTCAACTCCCTCTTTCTGAGAAAACCCTCGAGCCACAAATCTTGCCTTGTACTTCTCAATGCTTCCATCTGCAGCATGTTTAATCTTGAATAGCCATTTAGAAGATACCACAGACTTGCCCTCGGGTCTAGGAACGATATCCCAAACATCGTTCTTGAGAATTGACTGATACTCCTCTGTCATAGCATCTCTCCAGACTTGAAGACTGGATGCTTCCTCAAAACAGGAAGGCTCAGATTCTATAATCTGACTCATTAAGGCAACATAACTGGAGAACTTATGTGGCCTTTTGCTTTCTCTGAATGTGCCTCTAGGAGCTGCAAAGTTTTCAGCCTCTTGCATAGTGCGACTAGCCCATAGAGGTCTCTTCCTCCCAATAGCAATGTCAGTAGGCCCATCAGTAGGTTCCAAGGGTTCAACTGGATCAAGATCTTCCTTTGGTTCCATTGTCTCCCTCTGAATCTCAGGAGTATGGTCAACCTCCATGTCCTGAGGAGACTCTTCATTATCAATCTCCATATGAATCCCTCTGGATCTCCTGAATGCAACATCTTCCTCGAATGTGACATCCCTACTGATCTCTATCAACTTCTGACCTGGAATGTAAATTCTGTAAGCTTTTGATGTCTCACTGTAGCCCACAAAGATTCCCTTCTTGCCAGAAGGTTCCAGTTTGGTTCTCTTTTCTTTGGGAATATGAACATAGACAAGACAACCGAAGATCCTCAAATGGCTGACTTCAGGCTTCTTCCCTAAAAAGGCTTCTTCTGGAGTCATATTCTCCAAGATCTTATGAGGGCATCTATTCTGAACATATACTGCTGTCCTAGAAGCTTCTGCCCATAGGAAGGTTTGTAAATCTTGATCATGAATCATGGCCTTTGCTGCTTCCACAATTGTCCTGTTCTTCCTTTCGGCAACACCATTTTGTTGTGGATTATAGGGAACACAGAGCTCCCTCTTAATCCCTGCATCAGTACAAAAGTTTCGAAAACTACTAGAGGTGTATTCTCCACCATTGTCAGATCTGAGAACCTTAATTCGTTTACCAGAAAGATTTTCTACTAAAGCTTTAAACTCTTTAAACCTATCCAGTACTTCCTCAGATTCTTTAGATTTCAAAAAATAAATCCAAGTCTTCCTAGAGTGATCATCAATAAAGAGAACATAATACAAAAAACCACTCGAAGAAGGAACAGACATAGGACCACATAAATCAGAATGAATTAGGTCTAAAATACACTTAGATCTATTTTCTCTACTATGAAAGGGGGCTTTTATGTTCTTACCTAATGCGCAGCCCTTGCATGTACCTTCGTGCTCCGGGTTGAATTTAGGAAGGCCCGTCACCATCTTCTCCATAATGGGCAGGGCACGGAAGTGTAAGTGAGCCAATCTCCGATGCCAAAGATCGCAAAGACTGGTAGAGTCATGAACCAACGCTTGAAGAGGATGTGAGCAGACCTTGTAGAGGTTATCATGTCTTACTCCAATTACTTGAGCATCCTTGAAGTTAGTGTTCTGCATCCACACTAGAACTTTGCCTTTGGAGAAGGCAACTTGATATCCTTTATCTTCCAAAGCTGAAATAGAAATAAGATTACGCTTGATTCCGGGAACATAAAGAACATTACCCAATTGAAACGATATGCCAGAATCCAAGTGAAGTGTGGAGGTTCCAATTCCCTTTACGGAGTAGGTGGCATCATCTCCAATGATGACTTGATCAGCAGATTCCTTTTCCACCAAATTGGATAAGTGTTCCTTGAATCCGGTTATGTGGCGGGAGGCACCACTGTCAATTATCCAGGTGCTGGAGTTGGAAGGTATACAGCTTGATAATGCTGAATGAGACATGGAATCGAATGGACCTTCGACCTTCAGATCATACACCATCTTGACAAGCTGAAAGCAATAATCTGAGTGCACTAATCTGATCACGATCCTCAAACCCGCTCTGATACCATGTTAAAATTATGTGATCAGAAGTAAATGCACAGAAAATTAAATCAGAATCAGACAAAATAACACAGCATGTACCCTGGGAAAACCCTCCACTTGAGGGAGAAAAACCCAGCAACAAAGATCTCTCTTATATTTGATTCAACAGAGGCAATTTACAGATTACAGTAATGGTCTAACACAAGACCGATATCTGGCAATAATAAATGACAAATAATAACTTCTAGATAACACCTGGCAGAAGTTCGCTTGGCACTAAGAGGTCTTCGAATTATGCACTGGTAAATTCACTCTTGCTTTTCATCACTGAACTTATCAATATCGCCGATCTCTGTCAAGAGAATTATATGCCTCAGCTGAGTTCGCACTGATGTCAATATCGCCGAACCTGGGAAAATTCAAGAATAAACCTCTATCAAGTCCGCACCTTTACATTGGCTGTGTTCGCACTTATCATTACCGTGTTCGACTTATCATTGTGTTGAACTTTTCATGTGTGTTTCTTCTTGTTAGACGAATTGTCATTGATGTCAAGACAAAGAGCCTAATCAGACTATTAAAGACAAATAAGAATGATAAAGATTGAATTAAAAAAGAGAGATTGCTATATCACTAAAGGAATTCGATTCTCTTAGACTTTGTAGCTTTCAAACTTGAAGATCTCTTTAATATATATCAAGTTCGATAAAAGATGTTAAATCTGGAACTTGTTCATAAATAAAACCGAACTGCAAAGGACGAACTGGAAAGCATGGAACTAATCGATTGACTAAATCTAAAGAATGGTTGTTTCAAAAAAAAGAACGATTTGTTAACAGATGAAGAATTGAGAATCAAAGAAATACGAGTTATTAAATCAATGAAAGATTATATTAAAATCAGTGTTAAATTGCACACAGATCGAAGTTAAAGTTCAGATATTTTGCAAATAAATCTGTGTTGAAGAAATACAGTGTTATAGATGTATTAAGACAGTGATATGGACTTCATAAATGCCAGGCGGATAAAGGTTGCAGTTTAAGACAGGTGGATAAAGGTTGCAGATGAATCTCTGACTGTGAGACGCATCACATATTCTACAAAGACATAAACGATAATCCCGTGTTTTGTTAAGGAAATATGCGATAAATAACATATCGTATTAAAGAAATCAAATCCGCTAATAGAAGACACAAATACGCTAAAAGAAAGCCACGTCTTTTTTAAATCTGAAGAGGCACGAGAATTCGCTAATAGAAGACACGAATACACTAATAGAAAGGCACGTCTCTTTTTTTAAAATCTGAACAGGCGATAATAAAAAGACGCGACTTTATCTGAAGAAACACAAGTTAATGAAAGGCACGGCTTCATCTGAAAAAGACGTCTTTTACTCAAATCGACACAAACTAAAGAAGCACGTCTTTATCAAAGACAAATTTAATAAGATAAAATAATGATCAAGGAAAATACAATAAAAGTAATCTGTTCTTAAACAAGAGATAAAACAAATTTTGTTTATGAGGCAGATTTTCAAAAGATACAAAAATAGACGTACTCTTTCATATAAAGATGCAACTTTTGAGAAGTGCATATATTTGATATCCAAATCATTGTTGAAGTGTGGTTGTGTAAATTGAAGACTTGCAGTTCAGTCAGATTCCTACCTCCTTGTGTGGGCTGAAGGTGATATCTTGGATCACATAGAGCAGATTGGAGAGTTGGGCTTGTGCAGATCAGATTGAGGGCAGTCTCACTTCCATCAAGTCAAGGTTTGGTGCCTTGCATTAGGGGTTGGTGCTCCTTGTAGGCAGGTGTCTACTAAATTCTGGAGAGGTCTAGGTGTTCCTTGTGGAAGTTGTTCTACTAAATCATCTCATTGTAAATTTGTAGGTTGGTGCCTACTTGAAAAAGAAATTACTTCAATAAAATTGTGTCAACTTGTGGAAATTGATTCATATCAAAAAGTTGATTGTAATAAAGATTTAAAAGTTTAAGAAATAAAAGTTTGTGATTGATTTACTGATTCACCCCCCCCTCTCAGTAAATCTTTTGTGCTTTCACTTCCTACTCGAATAAGTGAATATATAGACGCAAGAGAGTAGATGTTGACTCAATCCTTCATGTCGGCCTTGATAAATATTATCCATGCCTCATAATGTCGGCCTCTTACAATGTCTTATATTCTTTCAATGAAGTCGGCCTTGAAATTAAGTAACCTTTATGATATTCGAATTATACATGTCGGCCAAATCATAAGACACAAAATAATAAGAGGTAAATTGAATAGCCGATGGCTACATTCAATTTAAGGCTTTTCTCAAGGAACGTGGGCTGGAAGGATCAACCGACACTGTTATAACATTAACAAACGTGAGCACTTAAATCAGATATCGCATACTAATAAATATCTTGTATGCTTTGAACGCCATAAATTTGCTTTTAATGCAGTCTGTGTAGTTGGCATATGCATTTATGCATTGCACTATACATCACCGCCCATTGCAACTAAATGAAATTAATGTGAGCACTTCAAAGCTCTTTAATGTCGTTGCTGCGGAAGACCTCATTATAAAGGAAAACAGTCTCTGGGGTTGTCATGAAATGGGCACAGTTTCGAGGATGCTTATCATTATGGTGATGCTTATCTGAGTTATTTAACTGGGGATGTTCTTTCCCCATCGTTCAATCTGGAACAGTTGGAGAACTTTGATCTCAGCTGGAATGACTTCTTTGGAGTTCCCATCCCTCCTGGATTGGTCAGAGCAAACTCAAGTGTTTTGCCTACTTGGACTTGTCACACGCTAGGTTTAGCGGAGATATTCCCATGGACCTGGGGAACATGTCTACTTTGCACTACTTGGATCTCTTTGGCTCTGGCTTTCTAAGAATGGTGGACATGCAGATGTGGACGAGAAACATGAACCATGACACACAATCGTGCATGGATCCCAACGTCATGAAGTCCAAGCTAGTGATTAGCTCCTGCGGCCATGATGGCCCATTTGGGGCCACTGGTGTCAAGAAACTTTCCAAGGTTTTTACCAGCATTATATCCACATAGCAGGCCATGTATCATTATTTCCATACTATGCCAGGTATGCCCTATCTTTGTTGCAAGTTCCAAAATCCTTAGTTGTTTTCTAAGGCAGATAAGAAGCAGCAAGGACATTCTTTCGCACAGAAAATATTTTCCTCTCAACATTGAAGATAATGAAATGGTTTTGAGCTGTGGTGATATTATGTTAAAAAGAAAACCATTTTTTAAGATTCTTTGGGGCCATGACATCTCAATGATTTCCATTTTCATTCTATTCCTGTTACTAAGAATGGCTCTGCTCAAAGAACCATTCACCAACCACAACAGGCTATCAAGGAAAGCGAACATTGAGAAGTAGGACAACATGCTCTCCACACTCTGAGTCCGAATTACTGCTCTTTTTGTTCGCTCTCCATGACTGGGCTTAAAAGAAATCCTCCTGTTGCTCCTTCAATGAATTGGGAAGGAGATGTAGATTCAAACTTAACTGCTATGCTGACAGTGACTATGGAGAGTTAAGGCGAGCACAATGGAAAACAAAACGGTGGACAGAAGGGGAATGAGAAATAAAACCTGATGGAACGAAGTAAGGACGGGCCCACAAGCCATCTAGGAAGTCAAACCCCCTACTCTAGTCAGGCCTCCACCACTACAATAGAAAAAAATGTTGTTTATCATCTGATCGTAGGTATTCATAAAACTAAGGACCATACAAGCCTGCAACCCAGAGTTTTATGTTAATGTTTTTTTCTCCATTTGATTTTTCACATAGTAAATGATGGGCATTTGAAAGTTAAACAAAGGATCAGAGGAGGTTGGAAAATTTTCACCAGTTGATTCTGGATGACTTCGAAGAACTGCATTCTGCTATATGAGGTTTGTTTATCAACCCCATTCCTTACTTGGCTTGTACGTAATGTTGCTAACTATGCAACCACTTATAAGTTGCAGTCCATATTTTATTCTTTATGCTTTTCTGATCTATTTCTTCAGATAACATCAATTATCTATAAGTTTATAACAGATCCATAATGAATTCTATCATACACAAACAATTGGGATCTGAGACTTTACAGTTGGATGAGTCATACCCAAAACATACCAGCATTGCTAAGCAGGCATCCTTGCTATGTATGTATCAGTGCATACCATTATCTGCCCCAAACTAGAGTCATTCTGGAGGTAAAGAAAAGATGTACAAAGTATAAACCAACATTGTAATCAATGATCATCAACAGTAAAACCATTGTCAAGTAGATTACAAACATCAGCAGGGTGTCCATCTTACTCAGCCTCACAATTCTGCCTTAACTAGTGAAATAACTGGAATCATAAAGTGGGCAATACAGAATGTAAAGGTTATAATGCCCAGGTAACTAAAACTATCGACAATCTTGAGGAACACAAATAGTAACAGGGGCGATACCATAAACTGAAACTTGCCTTAACATTTGTTGGTGTAGTTTGACCCCCTCAAATGGAAACTAAAATTAGGACCACCCACTGAAAATGCTATGTTATTTAATATACAAGAATATACTGTATATTTAAAACAAATAAATATACTATGTAGTCTACTACTTATACTCTAGATGCCTATAACTCTATTACAATTTTAATACCGTATACTAATTTGAATTTATAACTTGAATTACATTAAATCAACTTGTAATTCCTAATATTATTGTGATAATTATAATGAATTGACAATAACATATAAATGCATTATTTCAATTATTTAAATAATTTCACACTTCACATTTTACAATTTCTATCTTTCAAATAAAATACCACACATTTAAATATTAATCTACACAGTTGAAAATTTCAAAATTCTTGTCACGAGAGTTTTGAACAGGCTAGAAACCTGATATATTATAATTGGTGAACATGAATTTGCTTCTAATAGCTTATAGAAAACTAGTAGTGCTAATGGGGTCATATCAACATTGTTTTTCTTTATAGAATCTTCACGTATGCAAGTCCCATGCTGCTTCTTTTTAAAATTTAAAGCTTTCTGCTTTCCTATCTTTTCCACCAATGATTCTGAAACTTGTATGTGAAATTTTTTCTGTATTTCCTATGTAATGTCATATATCTGGATCAATGAGATAAACAGGCATGGGCTTACTCTTTACAAGTGTAGAAATAAGATGTGCAAGAAACTCCATCAAAGGATTAATTACTAAATTGTACTCATGGGGCAGAGGTTTTATACACAAGAAGAAACTCTGAAACACAAACAAAAAAGTAGCATACAACTGTTCTACAGTCACATGAAAGATTTGACTGCATGGTAGATTGAGTATAGATAGGGCCATTGGTGCTCTCCCATTGATTGTTATAGTCAGTTCATTCATAGGAGTACCCAGTTGCTTGACAGTTTACTCTTTTTCTGATGTTTGATGTGAATATTGCAGGAATTTACAGGACCAATGTTATGTCTGTCAATTGCTCCAACTTTTGAAGGTTCGTCCGAGGAGTTGGAGTACTCTACAGAAACACAAGCTAATAATTTGATAGCTTCAAATTCAGTTGATACATAACAAATAGATTTTTCTGAAAGGTAGGATCTTACTCTTACTCTCAATCTGAACTATAGGATATAAGTTTGCTTCAAATAACTTCAGAACAAAGGGTTAGTTCACAAGGAAATGAAGAAAATAAGACAACTTGGAAGTTGTATATTGGCAAGAAATGATATGCGGATTTTCTTGTGATTATTGTGCAATGGTTGCATATATAATTTAGTTCTCAGCTGTTCATGGATCAAGTTTGAAAGTGCTGGGAATATGGCAAGAAAGAAATAACATTCCAAAATGTATACATGTTTTTGGTAGACATGTATGCAAAATGTGGAAGCATTGAAAAGGCACGTAAACTATTTGACAGAATGCCTCAAAGAGAGGTTATCTCATGGAATGCAATGATTGTAGGATATGCACAAAGCAGATTTTTTAAAAGCTTTAAAAGCTTTCAAGCAAATGCACTTGGGACGTTAAGATTGAAATGGAAATGACTTAAACTTTTGTTTTTTGAGTTCTGGTAGAGTGAAAGCAAAAACTGCTACAATGTTATAAAGAAGTCATGAAAGATATTGGAGGAGATGTCGTCAACTCCAAATGGCAGAAGATCTCTCAAAGAATCATTCAGACTCTGCAAGTAAAACCACAAGTTTTAAAATACTTTGAAAATACATTTCTTGGTTTGATGATCTTTTGTTGATTGTTGGCATTTTTTGCATTGTCTCATCTACATTAATTTTATGTACTCATGTGACTATTATATCAGAGGTTCTTCATCTAGCAAATCAAGAATATTGTACAAAAATGGCTCTGAAATTTTTAGGTTATAATCATTGCTGCACTGCCTTAATGGACAATTTGTAGTTTACGGATCTCAGTCCATTTTACCATTTAATAATAAACCAGTTCAACACAAAATTAACTAGTATGTCTTCGGCGTACCCATTGCACACAAAGGTGCAATTGCTAGTATTTAATGTGCCAAATTCTATGGTTTCGAGGTTATTCATGCGGTTGTTTGTAGAAGCCTCCAAATTAGTTGAATCTCCACCTTTGCTCAGATTCAAAATCCCACTAAAGAAGACGATGTTCAAATGAGACAATGTTAATGATCTTAGATTGCTAAATTGTTTAAGTGATTGCACGAAGGATGCTATATTTGTCTTCTCTAAGGAGAACCTTATGTCTAATTCTTCCAAATGACTGAACATTTTTATTGTATCTTGAAACTTTTGCAAAGAGCGAGAGTTCAGAATCTCCAGCTTTCTCAATTTGAAATTGGCTTGGCATTCACAATTACTCTAAGAAAATGAATTAGTTCTCAGTAGTAAATGCCAAACAAGTATTCTGAAATGTGAAGGAAGAGACAGAGGAGCAAAGATATAAAATAGAACAGAACAGAACACAGAGGAAAGTAGAAATAAAATGTAGAAATTAAAACACACAGATAAGCCAAACTGATTTCTCTATTTGATATATCTTTCAAAACATACATTGATAGTGATCATAAATCAGATATAGAGCTCCTGCTCTTTCAATTGCTTAGAAAATAAAATAAAATGAACTCCCCTATTGTCTTGCTGTCCACAACAAAACTGGCTACTTCTTCAAATTGTTGCTACAACAGAGCATGCCATTCCTTTTCATTTCATTCACTTCTAAAAACAAAATAAACTAAAGCCTACGTATAA
Source organism: Sequoia sempervirens (assembly GCA_007258455.2). Taxonomy (NCBI): domain Eukaryota; kingdom Viridiplantae; phylum Streptophyta; class Pinopsida; order Cupressales; family Cupressaceae; genus Sequoia; species Sequoia sempervirens. The sequence goes on from VDFB02295813.1 coordinate 21,315, forward strand.
GCTCAACAAAGGAGGGAAAATAAAAGCATTTAATTGCATTTAATTGCATTTAATTATGCTAGTTGGGAAATATTGTCTAAGAAGATTTTACATTGGAATCTTCATTTAAATCTGTCCTACATTTAATAATTACAAAATATTGTTTAAATTGACATTACTGGAGAAATGAAACTTCACACATGCCAGCAAAATTTGGGAGATATGCTAGGGACAAACAAAACTAAAAGTCTACGATGGATAAAATAAATGAGGCAGTCGAAATTATTTCCAACAAAATGTATGCTCTGCAGTGAAGGGAGACTTAATTTCCAGCGAAGAAAGCGAAATACCTGGGTAATGGTCTGCAACTGTTGCTGAAAAGTGCTCCAGAATTCTTCCAGTTTCCCAACTCTTAAACAGTACAATTTCCGTAGAGGAATCCATGAAGGAATGCTTTTTAAGTTGCCACCATAGTTATCAATTTCAAGCCACAGGAGGTCAGTCTCAGCAGAATCATTTAAACTCTCTATAAAATAAGTAATTGAGCTTTTGAGGGACGAATCCTTGAACGAATGGAAACACCTGCCCTTTGTTTCTACTAGGATTTGTTTAAATCCTTTTGCTTCCTACATATAAAGGTTAGGGTTAAGTGTGGTTGGCTTGGAAATTTTTTTATAAAAACACAAATTGAAATGTTTTTTCAAAAGCTTTCTATAATTTTAATTTCAAAAATAGAAAGAAGAAGCACACCATAGATCTAAGAATTTCTGGTCTCCACAGCCGAGGAGGGCCCAATTCATCTACCATTTTCCTTCCTAGATCGTGGAGGTGATCGTGCATTTCAAAGTCGTCTACGCGATTAATTTCAACGAGGCACTTATCTTGTAGGGTTTGAAGTGCATGTTCAGCGCTCCAACCGGATGCATTCCAGATTGATATAGCTTTACTTTTGAAATTAGATATTAATATTCCTTTCTTAATGAAGAGGCAAGCAATATCTATAAATATCTGCTTCTCCTCTTTGTCCAGACCATCAAAGCTAATTTTAAGCCTTTGCATTATATCCTTAGGCTGGATTTTCTTAACCTTTTCCAATTCTAACTCCCAATAATACTCATCCCTTCCATAAACATGTGCGCCCAAAACTATGAGTGAGAGGGGTAAACCTCCACAAATTTTTACGAAGCTTTCAACCAATTTCTCATATGGTGTAGGTGGATTCCGTCCGCAGAAAGCATGGCTACAGAAGAGAATTTTTTCATGATCCCAATTCATTCCCTTCATCCTATAACAGATATCTGCACCCGTTAAGACACTTTGGTCACGGGTTGTAATAATCACTAGGCTACCAGAGCTTAGGATAGCTTCAGGTAACAGGGCATTTAACTGGTCGCGATGATCGATATCATCTAGGACAATAAGGAAATGCAAATGCCCAGCCCTTCCTAGATGATGCTCCAGTTGTCCTATTCCTTCATCAATATGGTCAAACTTTCGATCTTCCTGAAATAGATCTTTGAAGAGCTGACTTTGCAAGGAATGCAAATTATGATTGGAAAATGATTCTCTCACATCAAAGAGAAAACATGATGCGTCGTAACCTGAACGCTTCTTGTTAAACAATTCTTTTGCTAGGGTGGTCTTGCCAGAACCCCCAAGTCCAAAGATCCCTACTATCGTGACCTTTTTCCTCGTTGTCTTTGAACAAGAACTTTCAAAATCTTGGACAACTGCTTCAAGGCCAACCAGATATTTTGCAACATGTAACAGGACCCTCTTTTTCATTTATTGCAGCACATGGGATACAATCTTTCCACACAAATTGTTGAGAGCCAAAAACTGAGAATCTCTTTAGAAAGTCATTCTACTAAGGTAAATTGAATGTCATTTACTAGAGCAAAAAGAAAAACATGATAAATACAAATCACATAGCCGTAAAAGCTTACTCTTTATATTTGCTATGTTCATAACCAGATATGTCTGCAGCAGATGCGAGGGCCTCTTTCCATTTATCCAACTCATCAAGATTTCTGCATTTTCTACGATAATCAGAAAATGCCGCAGAATACAGAGATTTCTTGTTGTCAATGTGTCGAAGCTCCCAAGGTTCCACATCATAGAAGATGGGAATGAATAGGGCATCAGGTTGTTGGTCTAACATAAGAACAAGCTCGTTTAAACACCAAGACGACATTGCATATCCTTTGGAAAAAATGGCTATTTGCACAACAGATGAGTATATGCCATTTCGAATAGCAAACGGAATAGAATCTCCCCCTTCTATCTCTTCACGGTCTAAAAATGCCCAGCACCCTCTATCCTGGAGAAGCTCATATAGTTGTTTAGCAAGGGTTTCTTTGACATCAGGGCCTCGGTGGCTAATGAATGCATCATATATTTTAGGAGATCCAATAGATCTTTCCTATGGAGATGAGGAAGAGGAAGCCATGAATGCGGGACTAGAAATCCAAATGTATCAAACTTTCTAATGCAAACTGGGCTGGATAAAACAATAACTAATATTTGTAAAGAAACGTAAGTAAATTCAAAAGGTTACCAGCTCCCCCACACCAGGAAGGTAAATATCTTTGCACTGCATAATTGAGAAAGAAGAAGACAACGAATATTGTGGGGCTAATCGCTAAAGAATTTTGCTCCTTATAATTACATCTTTCCAAGCGAGAAGTGAGGCATGTATCACGATAGCATCTTGGCATTTGCAAAGGAAAGATGCCATCTCCACTAATTCACGCCCTTCTAATTGGTTATCTCTAAAGCAAAAGCAAATCCCTTGATTCTAGTTTCGATTATAAAGTGTCGTCTCCATGTGCTTTTGGTCTTAAAATGGTGAAATTTATATATTTTTATTATTTTAATTTTATTTTGAATGTATATTAAGAGTGTTTTGATATTATGTAAAGTTGAGTGTCTTGTCTTATATTATACACTTAGCTCATGTAAATATGGACTTATACTTTTTTTTTTTTCATATTTATACAATTTTATGCATTCCTTTCATTAATTGAAATTGTAAAGGCATTGGACAATATATATTGTTGTATGAAATACATTATATACCGCATAGTATCAATTTTAGGAGAGTTGATCAACCATCAACAATTAATTTTTTGTTAATAATAAGGTTTGATTATTAGTTCCTCTGGCAGGTGTACTATTCATCTAAGTTTATTAGTTTGGCAGGAATTAGCCAATTGGATTCACGAATTAAATTATGTACAATTCTAATAATAAGGTTTGATTATTACTTCAATTCTATTGGATAATAGTAGTGTACAATAATATTTAAATGATTTAAGCATTTTGAATAATGTTTTGATTTTTTGTCCCAATCATATACAAATACTATTCCTCAATAGTCTCCAATTGAATAATTGCAATCACTGAATACTATGCAAGTTAAAAACAAAGAAAAAGAGTACAAAATTCTATTTGATAAGACATGGACATATTCCTTGTTGATATACATGCACGAAAAGGGCAGAGGGACAAAAGGGGAAGGTGGGGCTTGCTCTGGTTTGGGAAAAACCCACAAAAAAGATGAGAATGGTCGTAGTGGAGCAGTCCCACCCAGGAAATGGGTGACCCCACCTAGGCGGGTTCACCCGTCCTGGGGGGACCATTCCTGGTTGGGTGAGTTAGACCCATGTCGGGGTGGGTCCACCCCAAGCAGGGCGGACCCGCCCCGAGCAGGGCAGATCTGCCCCAGGCTCGAGCGAGCTAGCCCTGAGCTCAGCGTGGGAACACCCCGGGCTAGGGCAGGCTCGAGTGGGTATGCCCTGAGCTAGGGGCGGGTCTTCCCGCCGAGCCAGGGTGGGTCTACCCACCGACCCAGGGCGGGTCCACCCCCGGCTTGAGTAGGCTGGCCTCGAGCTAGGGCGAGTTCGCCCATCGGGCAGGGAAGGTCTGCCCTAGGCCAAGGCAGGTTTGCCCAAAGCCAAAGGAGGGGGGAGAAAAAAAAGAGAGAAAATATTGGGAAAAAATGGGAAAAAGATGGGCCAGAAGAGGGGGAGAGGAAAAATTAGTAAAATGATATCCTAGGGCTAGGAGAGAGAAAAGATAAAGAGATGAAAAAGATAAGAGGACTAACATGTGGGGTTGTTATGGATGCAAATTTTTGACTCAATGTAGACATGCCAGAGGTGTTCAAAAGTGTTGGCAGCGATGATGGCATCCATGACTGGAGCGGATCACCATGCTCTAGCGCAGGCAAGATTGCTTCATCTGTTAGGATACCCGACAATTAGAGCACATCGAGCACTATTGATAGTGTTGATAGAGTGATGGAGTTCAAAGACATTGACCTTCCATCTCCTGATAAGGGAGATGACGACAACATTGGAGGATGTATGGTAGATTCTGAGGCTACCCATAGCAGGCTACTTGGTGAGCATGATGACATCTTTAGGGGCAGAGCTAGATGAGACAGTGTAGGAGCTATTTGGACAAGGTGACTTACCTATACAAAGGAAACAGTTGGACATAGATCGATGCCTAGCAATGGGGGTGCAACCTCTACCATTGTACCTATGTGGGCTAATTAGTGGGCTACTATTGTCATATTGGAGTGGGCATTTCTGCAGCTTGAGGTTTATAGAGGTGATTTGGCACATTGTCGAGGGCAGAGAAGGGCAGTTCGCATGGGGTACATGCGTATTGGCATAGCTTTACAGAGGCATGAATGTCATCTATTACCGAGAGACGCTTAGCATGACACATGTGAGGCTATTGCAAGTATGGGCCTAGGAACACATCAGTGTCACCAGGCCAAGAGTTGTGAGAGCAAGACAGGAGGATGAGACAACACCCATAGCTTGGTGGCACGGGAAGGAGGAGGGTTGGGTTTTGCACTAAGGGCCTAGGGGATATAGACTTGAATGGAGAAGGACAATGGATGAACTATAAGAGGAGCACATAGTATGGAGGTCATACATGTTTTGGTGGTTTACAAGATGAAGGAGGGATGATGTGGTACACCGAGGCTACTTCAGCACTAGATGCGTTATAGTTAGGAAGGAGCCACGAATAGTGGAGGAACACAAGCCAGAAAAAGTGGCTAGGAAGTTCGAGGTTACATAGGATATTATATAGGGTCCAAACATGTTTCAATGGATCACCCAAGAGTGGCCATGGGGGGATCCAATTTCGTTGAGTTTTTCCAAAGATCATTGGGAGACATTGCAACTAGTGCCCTACTTAGGTAGGACTGAGGGGGAGATAGATGCAGGGGTGATAGAGCAATATTCCAGGTGGTGTAGATGTCACCTACCTCCATGGATTACTCTAGAGGAGCTAATTATGGTGGCCCTATGGTTTGGATAAGAGGATGAGGCATGATTAGCATGTCGTAGGAGAGGGAGGAGATTAGCATAGGTACAACTGGAGAGGGAGGAGCCGCTAGGCAACTAGAGAGGGTAGGTAGGAAGAGGAGACGATGGAGGAGAGCCCGAGTGGAGATCAACATAGAGTAGGAGAGAGCGGAGGCAGAGGTAGAGATGCTAGATGTGAGGGGTGAGGTGGGAGTAGAGGCTAGGGCCATGGGTCCACAGGATAGAGGACAGGGAGAGGATGGGGGTTCAAGATAGCAAGAGAGGAGGAGGAGGAGGCCTCAGAGGAGATTCCAAGTGGGTATTGGGGTAGAGGAGCATGGATATGAGGTGGATGTGGAAATGATGGATGAGAGAGAGGAGACTAAGGTAGAGGTGATTGACATGGAGGTGCATGATATTCCTCCACTATCTATGGTGCCACCAATAGGAGAATATCCATCCATACTACTGAGAGGGGTCATGGTGACATTACAAATTGTTGAGTAGAGGTTTAGAGATACACAGGTGGCAAGATGTCAGCTAGAGGTAGAGGTGGCCTGTGTGCGAACAAAGGGACAAAGGGATTATGCTAGCCTACCACATGAGGCCTCCCAAATATAGGCGAAAAGGGATGAGCTAGAGGCCGAGGTGAGTGGACTATGAGAAAAGGTTGCTAGGGAGCATGAAGAGGAGGCAGATCCGAGATGGAAACGAGATAGGTTAGAGGCAATGATGGCTATCTGACAGGTCAAGGGGCAAGAGGTAGCGGCAAAGCCGATATCATCAAAGGCTATGATACAGGTGGAGAGGGACATGGAGGACCTGAGGAGGCAAGTGGAGGGACTATTGAGAGAGAGGATTGAGCTAAGCAAGAGTGATATGATCTTCACATCAAAGTAGAGGTGGTTGATCAGATAGTCAGAGAGATGGGGCTGATGCAAGAGAGGGTGGATGTAGGACAAACATGGGTGCATACTCTACAGGGGGAGAGGGATGCAGCACAGGTACAGGTGTAGACCTTATAGAGGGAGAGAGATGCAATGCAAAGACAGATAGACACTATGCAATGGGAGAGGGATGAAGACTCTACAAAGGGAGAGGGATGCAACACAAAGACAGATAGAGACTTTGTAGGGGGAGAGGGATGCAACATAGGTACAGGTGTAGACACTACAAGGGGAGAGGGATTCGGTAGTGGCTTGGGTAGAGATAGTGATATTGTAGAGTGGTAGTGTTGGGATAGGGGAAGAGGTACAAAGACTGTAGAGAGAGAGGGATGTCGCCGAGGCACAAGTAGTGGTTGTAGAGGAGGATAGAGATATAGTGAGAGATCGACTACAGGTGGAAATCAATTAGCTAAGGATGGCTCAGGAGGCATGGGCATAGGAGAGGAGAGTCATCTACGAAGATCAAGATGGATATAGACATGAGCGGAATGCAACCAGGTATCAAGTGTCAGAGAGAAATGAGTACATGAGGGAGGCATCCTTCTGGATGGTCGCTTATCAGTATGCAAAACTATAGATTTGGTACAGAGCACATTTCATTATGTTCGATAGGCTCCTCAGATGCTTGTGCCATCCCAATCACTAGGGACACAAACCCGAGGATAAAATGACTCTCAAGGACCCTCCCTCGTAGAGGGTCAGTTCCTGACTCTCCATAGAGGTTAGACATGGGCAGCTCTTTTGGTAAATGGTAGGATACTAGATTTTGATAGGTGCAGGGTGGATGGATAGTACAGAGTAGTAGTGGTTACATTTGATTCAGATCCTTGTACTTGTACTTTATTTTGTGATTATGATGTATACGATGGGTATGTATTGTGATGATATTGATGGAAATTATTATGGACTATGTGATGGACATTTGATTTTAATATTTATATGATATGTGATAGCCCTTATTGATACCATGTTATGTATATAATGGATGATTCTATTTATGCAAATGTGTATGTTTATGATTTTATGATGGGTTGTCATGATGATGTAATACATGTACATGTTGATGATGTTATATGTTGATGCTTATATGGATGCAACTAATGTGTGTAATGCAGGATGTGATGCATGGTTTATCATTTTATCTATGATGGATATGAACCTAACAATTTGTGATACAGGTGATGATGTATGTAATATGTCAATGATATAAACTAATATGGAAATGTAAGGATATAAAAATTAATCTAAGATGCTTAGAATAACCAAACATGATTAATCTAAACAACTTAATATGAGATGATAATGCACACGAGAAAAAATGCAATGAACCTATAATGCAACATGCAATGTGAATGGACTTTATTTGCAATCATGTTTATTTTAGCTTATAAAATAAAATGAAATGTAGCATGAGCATAAGTGTCAATAAGGACCTGCATGGGAATTTGGGTAGATGGTGTGAAACTACACCTATCAAAAACCATTGATATCTTGAGAAGAATGGGAGAGAGAAGGTGAATATTTGCACAACCAAAATCATAGGTTATTGGATAGGGATGAATGCAATGTAACAAACTTGATTATGAAATGTAATCCTAATTTAATTTTCCATCTTTGGAGCACTGGTTTTTTCTATAGCATAAGACACCAAGTGCTAGGGTATATGAAACCAAGGAAAGATTAGTGTCTAATGCAGAAGACAAACACAGCAAACAAGGATATCCCAACACCCCAAATTTGTGATGATTTTGGTCAGGCTAGGTATTGGGATAACCATAAGCACAAAAGGAGGCCCCAATGTAACACAAAACCTCAAGGGGTCTTGGTGGGTACTATGTGGGACAACTAAGTAGACAATAACAAACAAAAGATCAAGATATGCCCCTATGGTAACTAGTCAAAGCGCACCATAATATGATGGATCATGGCGACCTTGACAAGTTGTGATAGAGAGCTCAAATGCTAGATAAATGCCAAAAGTATCAAGAGATCGCAATCAATTTCAAAACGTCCTTTTTCCATACGAACAAGAGGATGGATGGGGTTAATGAGGTCTATTATAAAGAATGCATCATGTTGAGACCAAAGATGGATACTAAACTAAAAGATTGATTATGACATAGGAAATTCTAGAGTCGATTGAATCCCATGATACAAGTGGGTCTCATTTGTGAAGAACTAAATAGATAAGGACATACTCAATGATGCACATGAGACATAAAACATAAGACCAACACACCCTAACGACCTAGGGGCTCAGGGATGATCAAAGATTATCCTTTCCTACATGAAAGCGCAGAGCCCTCGTAGTTCAAGAAAAGAACATGGATAAAATCAAAAAGAGGACAATGGAGACAGATGATGGAGGACCACGACAAAGAAAGATAAAAGAAAACAAATAAAATCCATGGGGGTGGATCAAATGATCGACCTTGCCTATGTGAAAATGTAGGGGCAACGTAGTTTGAAAAGTACTAATGACGGATCATGGATAAGAGTGAAAAGGGGGTGATGGAGACAAATGATGGATGACCGAAACATGATGGTCAAAATTCCCCAGGGGTGGATCAAATGATTAACCTTTCCAACATGAAAGCACAGGGGCAATGTAGTTTGACAAGGACCAAAAGGACTGATAGGAAAAGATGGAAACTAGATGAAAACTGACACAATGAAGGACCCTAGATGAGAGCGCAGGACCAACAAGACAACTAGATTGATGACACAAGCTCAGATTAGGATAAAAGCTCAAGATAACAGATAATGTATGCAATCCATCCAATGCTCAACCAGAATATACCAAGTGACCAGATGATGGATGTGGATGGAAGGATTGATGAGATGATAGGATACAAGGTCAAGATAGATGGAAGCACAAAGTAACTTGGACGCAGAGTAGATAATGATTAGGCCCTTTACGAATGGAACTTGTGACTAGGTTTTCACCAAATGTACTTATCCAAGATGCCACCAAGGGTGGTTTTCACCATAGGATGAATTATTTCTCTTTACTATTTTTTGATTTTTCTAATTTTTTAATTTTTTGTATTTTTTGGATTTTTGCAAGATAGGATGCTAGCTGATTTAAGTGTAGAACCTTTTCAAGTGCATGATATTAATGGGCTCCTCTAGGGGTTCTCCTTCAGGTGTTGCAAGTTTGTAGGCCTCTCATCCATATTTTGTAGTGATGACATAAGGACCAAGCCAATTTTCCTTAAATTTACCCTTATTTTCTTGGTCCTATTGTGTGCATTGATTTTCCTTGAGGGATGGATCACCAACATTGAACTGACAGGGAAGAACCTTCTTGTTGTAGCTTCTTTTTAGGTGATTCTGATAGGATTGAATTTTTTCATATGCTTTGATCCATCTTTCATCTAAGAATTCTAGCTAGCCAAGTCTCGCAACTTGAGCATCTTCATCATTGATAAAATTCTTAAAAGGAGATTCTCAGTGAGGGGATTTCCACCTCAATCAGTAAGATAGCTTTGGCACCATAAATGAGGGACTATGGAGTGGTGTCGATAGGGGTGTGGATGGAAGTGCGGTATACCCAAAGGGTGGGATGAATATGAAGGTGCCAATCTCGACCAATACTGTTGACCACCTTTTTGAAGATTCTGATGAGGGTTTTGTTGGTAGCTTTGGCCTGACCATTACCCTAGGGGTAATAAGGCATTGACCAATGATGTTGGATGTGGAAGGTGTCACAAAGGTGTTTCATAGCTTGGTTCTTGAAAGGCTTTCCATTGTCAGAAATGATGGCAGATGGTATTCCATATCTATAGAGAATATGGAAGAGGATAAATTTGGAAATCTGAGTACCTATGGTTCGTAAGAGTGGAATTGCTTCCACCCACTTGGTGAAGTACTCAGTTGCAGTAAGGATGAATGTGTGGCCATTAGAGGATGGAAAATATATCTTGCCAATTAGGTCAAAAACCAACTGAGAGAAGGGCCATGGTGCTATAAGAGGTTGTAGATCATGTGCAGGAGCATGTATTAAATCTATGTGTTGTTGACAGGGTAGGCACTTCTTGACAAACACACAAGAATCATGTTCTAATGTAGACCAATAATATCTTGCTCAAAGAATTCTATTAACCAGTGCCATGCCATTTGAGTGGACCCCACATACACCACTATGTACTTTCGTTAATGCATTGTGGGCTTTAGTCTCATTCAAACACCGAAGGAGGATTCCATCATACCCACATCGATAAAGTGTATCAATGATGATGGTGTAATGAGACATACATTGGATGAAATATTTGTGTTGGTTTTGTGTTAGATTAGGAGGTAGGATATTGTCATGAAGATAGGTATAGATATTGTGATACCAGGTTGACATGGGACCTATAATGTCACACACCATCTCACTTTCAGGGATATTGTAGGATGGGATTAAGAGTTGCTCAATGAGGAACTCACACTTTGCTTTGTCCTTTAGCATGTCAATTAAGGAACAAATGGTAGCCATGGCATCCATTGTTTTGTTCTGGATTCTTGAAATCTGATCAAATTGGATGGAAGTGAAATACTTCTTGAATTCATCTACCATGCGTTTATATGGCAATAACTTATCATCTTTTGTGAGAAACGCATTTTTGACCTGTTTGATGATTAATTGAGAATCACCAAAGACTTTGAGGTGGGTGATATGCCACTGAATTGCAATTCTAAGGCTAGTGAGAAGAGCTTCATATTTAGTTATGTTATTTGTGCATGGGAAGGCCAATCTAAATGATTTTGGTATATAATCCCCTTGAGGGGTGACAAGAAATATTCTTGCCCCTGATCAATTATTTGTGTACAACCCATCAAAGTATAGTGTCCATGCAGTCACTTCTAATACTAAAAAGACTCCTTCATTAGGAAATTGTGTTGTTAGGGGGTAGGCATCTACTAATGGAGCATCTGCTAGCTGATTAGCTATAACTTGTCCCTTAATAGCTTTCTGATCCACATATTCTATATCAAATTCACTAAGAAGCATGACCCACTTAGCCATGAGACCAATTAGAATTGTCTTGGATAATAGGTACTTAAGTTGATCAACCTTAGAGATGAGCTTTACTAGATGACTACATGTAATGTTGGAGTTTCTACGAACTGAAAACCATGGCTAAGTAGGATTTTTCCATTGCAGAATAGTTGAGCTCATATCCTACGAGGGTTTGGCTAATGTAATAAATTTCTCTTTCCTTTGATGACTCATTGTGTTGTGCCGAGAATGCCCCCAATGTCATTGAAGTAGTAGAAATGTACAACAAGAGTGGCTTACCAGGGATTGGTAACAAGGATTGGTGGATGAGCTAAATACTCTTTGATCTTATCAAAGCCAAGTTGACACTGTTGAGTCCACTTAAAAGCATTGTCCTTCTTCAAGAGATGAGTGAATGACTGACACTTGTCGACTAATTGAGCAATGAACCACTAGATGGATTGCAACTTACCCTAAAGGCTTCTCAACTGTTTAAGATTGCATGGTGGAGGCATATCCATGATTTCTTTGACTTTCATCAGGTCAACCTCTATGCCATGTCTGGAGACAATAAAGCCCAGTAGTTTTCCAGATGTAACCACAAAGACACATTTCTTAGGATTCAGCCTTAGTTTATACTACTCTAAACACTCAAAGATCTTCTTGAGGACCACAAGATGTTCTTCCCTTGTTCTTCACTTTCCTAATAGATCGTCAACATAATATTCCATTATGATGTGGATGAGGTCATGGAAGATAATGGTCATAGCTCGTTGATAGGTTGCCCCCACATTTTTAAGAACAAAGGGAATAATATTATAATAGAAGGTGCCCCATGGTGTAGTGAAACCTATTTTATGTTGGTCTTCAGGAACAATTCTAATTTGATTGTATCTAGAGAAGTCATCCATAAGGGAAAGCATCTCATGACCGGCAATGAGATCAACCAACATATCAATGTTTGGCAAAGGGAAATCATCTTTGGGACAAGCCTTGTTGAGGTCACGGAAGTCTATACGTACTCTAATAGTGTTGTTTGGTTTGGCTATTGGCACTATGTTTGAGATCCATTTTGAATAGTCAATGGGTCTTATAAATCTGGCATCCAATAGCTTCTCCAACTCTTTCTTAACTAGTAGGGCCACTTGGGGTGCATTTTCCATAGCTTTTACTTGACAAGTTTGGCATCAGGATGCACATCCAAGTGACGTACCACTAAAGCGGGGTTAAGGCCTAGCATGTTTGAATATGCCCATGCAAAGTTGACAATGCCCTCTTTGAGAAGCTTGGTGATGGTAGAATATTCTTCCTCTGACAATTCTTTCGCTACATAGGTGATTTTGGGATCCTCTTCAGTTCCCAAATTTATTTCTTGAGTTTCCTCTATCAGGATGGATGATTGTTCAAAGAGCTAAGTTCCTACAAGGGGAAGACAAACATCCCCATCTTCTAGTGCCTCATCGAGGTTATCACTATCAGATACACCCTTTGTTTTTACTTTTTCTAAGTCAAGAAGTGCCTCGGGGAGGTTTTTGCTAGGTGACCCTTTTTAATTTTGCTTCTTTTTACTTTTGCGGTTAGGGTGTTCATCTTCCCCCAATCCCATAAGATGTTTGTACCAATCCATTATTGGAAAGGTGTTGATGGGTGCAGTACCATGTAGGTCACAATCTATAAGTTCAAGATGTTTAATGGATAGGCTAATGGTGAAGATGTGTAGGCAATCGAACATGGAAGAGATCTCACTAAGATCTACATCATCATATGCGTGTATGATGGATTCCTCCTCTAGTATGTCTTCAAGGATGTTGTTGCTCTCAATAACATTATTAGAGGAGCAAGATAGGTCCCTCTTGTTTTGTGTCATGACCCAAGCCTAATTTTCTTGGTCTTATTGTAACCCCAATATGATGTTTCCTTCTTTCCTCTTCAGCACCAAGCCCTCCCCCTAATAATTGTACTTTTCTACAAAATTAGATGGCCAAGGATAGTTTTCCTAGAAATATTCTTTCAAAGGAGGGGAGGGATAAGGTTCCTCATGGTAGACCCATTAGCTTATGTCATCTTTTGGTGCATCTTGTCTTAACCCAGGAGAGTGAAAGGTGTTGGATCCCACACTTTGAACATTCAAGGTGATGGTATTCTCTTCTTCCTTTGGTATAAACTAAGAGGGTTGGCCATATGTGTGTTGTGAGGGTGGCATGGTTGCCACATTCAAAGTTGTGTGCATTTTGTACTCACCACACCCCTTGTCAATGATCTGGACCTTAGTAATGGTGGAATCAAATGTGAATGATGGAGTGGATGAAATGGTGGTTAGTGTAGTGGAAGATGGTTGTGATGATGATGTCTATGGTGATCCCATTTCTACTCCAAGAAAGTAATGAGAATTGGGAAAAGAAGCTTCTAATGTACAACAATATTTGAATGGTTGGGGATCTGTGTGTATGGTAACTTCTACCCCATTGTATGGGACTTTCAAACATTTGGTGGTATGTGGATGGAATGACCTGCATGGTCTGAATCCATGGATGACTGAGGAGGAGGTTATAGGGGAGTTCCAGATCAAGGACATGACATGTGGTATATTGCACCACTGGGCCAACCTGGATTGGAAAACATATTGTTCCTTAAGAATCTCATTCTGCATTATCATATGCCTTGATTATGATAACTTGATTATTTAAATTAGTGTGGGTGTATGACACCTATTTTATGAATTTTAATGTACAAAGGTTTAGGGAAAAACTATTATCTACCAAGACCCTCTTTATTTTATGCCGATTTACGAGGACCTCTAGATGGAGTGGGAAATTATGATTAGAGTAAATGCAAGGCATGTCATTTTGGTTGAAACCTAGTTGATAAGTGGTGGAAAGATGCCCTACCAATGCTTGAAATTGCATAGGGTCTATGTCAATTGGAACTTGGGTGTCTCGTAAGGCCTTTTTTAGGATTTCCTAGTGTGTGGGGGAAGACTTAAGTAGGTCCAAAATGGATATTTGTGTGGAAGTCTTTCCTAGATGGTCACGAATGTTATATTGAGAATTCACAGGCTGCGACTGGGTGGATGCAAAGGCTCCAAGGACTATGATGCGAGTTCAACATGTGGTAACAACACATTGTGGATCCTTTCCTTTTATGTGTATCATAGATACACATGGTTCTACTTGTTTGATATGCATGACGATACCCTTATAATTGAATGACACATTCTTATAACTAATTTTATTGGTGGTGTTATCTTGATTATTGTTGTTACTAGGTCTTGGGATGGTGTTTGGTGTGCTAGGACCTTGGTTATGATTTGGGAATATGTTCTGGTATGTATGATGACTATATGAGGTTTATTGTTGTTTTGGTGGAGATTTATGAGCACTTTGTAAAATAGGCCTAAATTTGTAGCCTTTCTTTAGTGAACAGTATGAAATCTGGTGTTTTCTTTTTGACACACTACTAAGAACTTTTGGTATGTTATAATATGTTGAAAAATGTTCCTAAACATATATTGGGATTGTGAATAAGCATTGTGATTGAAATGTATTCACCCGATTCAAGGGTTGGTTGACCTTCTAGAGGTATATGGTATTGTTGTTCAAAACTGTGAATTTATTAAAATAGTGAAAAGAGGGATTGTTGATGTTTGAATAGTGCTCTATTCATGTTGTTAAAGATGCTCCTAAGTTGGGTTAAGGTGTAAAAGATAGGTTTGTTAACTTGATGATTGGATGAGTGAGTAATATGAAGCCCTTTGAGGAAATTGGCGATTGACTACAAGATATTAATAATGGTATTGTTGTAGCAGGAGTTTGTAACCTGTAAATGAACTATTGCAATCAAAATATGATGAGATTTGTGTCTTGAAGGAATAGTAACTAGTTGCAACCAGAAGGTATGGACTGTTGTTGATATACCTTGTAAAGTAAGTTGCTAGAGTGAATGCCTTGGTGGATAGATGAAAGGATAAATTGTTCAAGTTACAATAATCAAGTTTATTGTTCTTTTGATGTTGTCTGAGTTGTGTTGGATCTAGTATAGGTGTGAAGAATGATATGGTGAGTAACTTATTGATAGCCTTAAAAGGTTAATGGATTTTGTTGACTGAAATAATTGTGTAAAGTTGATAGATGAGTTGGTAGGATTTTTGACGAAAGTTAAGTGAAAAATTGATGTGTATAATTTTGATCTTCTTCTAATTCTATTTGGGATTGAAATCCCTTGAAGAAATGATGGGGTTGAGGGGTTTGGTATGATGCTCTGCATTAGTATGCTACCTTATTGGTAAGTTTTTTGATGTTTCATTAATCAGTGTACAAGTGATCCAGTAGGATGTTTTTCTATCTATTTGTTCATTATGGCTAACCTACTCAATGTACCCTATCACGGATGTATAAGGGATGATTGTTTAAATGCTTCTATGTTTAGGAATTTTATTTTGGGTCCTATTTATTTCGTGGCCAACTTGTATGGGTGCACGTTATAAATTATTCATGATTTGAGCTAACATGTGGAGAATATTATATTTTGTGTGAAGCTGACATATATTGTTTGAATTCTTGCTAGTGGATATATATGTGAGATCGATAATTCATTTTGGCTATGAAAGTAAGTGTTGAAGTGTGTGAATGTGTGTGAAGAGAAGAACATATGTGTGTGCGAGTATTATAAGGGTGATTGATAAATCTATGCATAGTTTTAGAAGGGTAGAAAAATAGAGAAGATTAGAGCAAAGTAGAGCAGAGATACATAATCATTCAGAAGGGATAAAGATCATCTATTGAGCTTCATTGGAACTAAATCTAGGAATTTGAATATGTTATCTTCTAAATTCAAATTTTTTTTTGTAATAACAAACTATTTGTAAGGCAGTGATCCTTATTATGAGTAGTGAGCTCTAGGCAGTGTGCCTGAATGCATGTGCATTCCCTTTTGTTCATAATTTTAACAAAGTGTAAATTTTGGATTAATCTCCACGGTGGTTTTTCCCCTAGTAGGGATTCCACTTAAAAATCTTGGTGTTATGGTATTTTGATTGTCTCTCTCATGTATTTACATGTTTATTTCAGTTTAAATGTTGTGAATGGTTTATGATCAGAATTGAAGCTTAAATTTTGTAGAACATTGATTAGCCCCCCCTCTTAGTGTTCCTTGAGTCCAACAATTGGTATCAGAGTAGATTCCTCTATATAAGCATAACAACTTGAGGTGGATCTTGAAGTACAATGTGCTCTAGTGGTCTTCAATAGCATCTTATGGTAGCACTTGATGATCTTGATCAGTCTAAAGCAGAAGTCCTGGAGTTAAAATAAAATCTTGTGG
Organism: Sequoia sempervirens; assembly: GCA_007258455.2. Taxonomy (NCBI): domain Eukaryota; kingdom Viridiplantae; phylum Streptophyta; class Pinopsida; order Cupressales; family Cupressaceae; genus Sequoia; species Sequoia sempervirens. The sequence goes on from VDFB02295813.1 coordinate 37,871, forward strand.
ATGCTGAAAAATTCATTCAATCATTGAAGGATAAAATAAATGAATCAAGAGAAAAGAGGAAGGGACTATGTGATCAGCCAAAATAGAAAGAAAATAGAAGCTTAGAAGATGTTCACTTGAATTAGACCCTAAAAGAAATAACTGAAGAATGTGAAAAGCTTGCTAGGGACAATGTTATGCTAAAGATTGAGATGGAATTTGTGGCGATGAAGCTAACTAAGGAGATTGAAGAAAGAAAGAAGAATGAGGAGAATATGGCTCAGTCCTTGAAAGAGAAATTTGAATAATACAACAGAGTTAATAGTGGATTCATTTAGCTAGAGATTGAATTGCAACAATCCAAAAAATAATGAACAAGAGCTTGAAAGATAGATAGTTATTCTCAGAGATGAAATCTCTACTAAAAATGAATACAAGGAGAAGTTTATGATTAGTTATGCTAAGCTTGATGAGATGACTAAAGGATAAAAGGATGCAAATGATAAGCAGAGTCTTGGATATGAGAAGGAAGAAAGCTCTGGATCTAAACACAAGGATCCCAAACAAAGAAATCAGATGAACAAAGGCAGAAGGTATCCAGTAGGACAACCCAATGCTCAGAAGTTTAATGGTTATTGATTTTCTTGCAATAAATTTGGTCATATGGCTTCTTGGTGTAGAAGAAAAGTAAATTCAAGCAGTCCATCATTTCCCAGTCAATGTTTTAGTTACAAAAAGTTTGGCCATAAATCAATTGAATGTAGAAGTATGGTTGTTAGTATAAGGAATGTTAAATGCTACACTTGTGGAAGATTTGGAAATGTTGCTAACTAGTGCATATCAAGGGGAAGTCAATGGAATGAATGGTCTAGAAAAATAAATCTAGTGTGTTACAACTGCAATAGATTTGGTCACATTGCAAGATTCTGCAGGAACATAAATATAGATAGAAGAGGTCTGGTATATCAAGGAAGAATTTCACAAAAAGATGACAAAGGAAAAGGAAAATTGGTTGTGGAAAAGATAAGAGATTAGATGAAGAAAACATGGGTAAAGAAGAATGAATCTGATAAGCCTATACGGGAAGCTACCTCTGGTAATCCCTCTGAAAACTAATTTCAGACCATCAGCCTAGGGGGACTTTCTCCAGTAAAATCCTTTTCCCCCCTATTAGTAGTTGGCACCAGAATACATGAAGTTGTAAGTAGTTGTGCCATTAGCCAAAAAATGTATTCGTGATCACTTGTTCAGTGAGTTAAGATCTAAAAGGTCCATAGATGGATTCCTCTCGTGTTGTCTAAGAGAGCAGTGTAACTGAAACTCCTAGGATAGAGCATTTATTGTGGTAAAAAGGTTAGGTGTGTGAAGCTATAAAAGGATAAATTTGGAACACTCATTTGTCACTTTGCATTGAAAAAGAATAGTGAAAGAGCCTTTGGAGCATAATTTTGAAGGAGTCAAGTTGATTCAGCAGTGAATTCATTAGGTATTCCATTTTCTTGTAGAATTTATATATTTGTGCTTGGTAGAAAAACCTTGTTCAGTACAAAAAATGAAGAAAATCAAGGGAATTATGAGATTTTGGATTAATATAGTAGCAAGAAGATTAGGGATGTAAGAGATATGTTTTCTACCAGTGAATTGAAGTGGCTTGAAGGAGTGAAACATAGGAGTTTGGACATTTGGAACAAATTTCCTTATTTTGACAATGTGGAAGTGGTTAGGTTCATCTTGAAAAGATTGAATGTTCAAAGACACTCTAAATTTGGACAAACCTTATCTTATTTTGAAGAAAGTGATTAGAAATTTAACTGGGTTATGAAATGTTGTAGATATTCCAAGGAAGAAGTTGATTCGAAATAAGGAATTCAAAACCCTAACCAATGTAATAGGAGATCAGAGGGCTCTGGTAATTTTGACGATCAAAGATCCATGTACATGGTACATTACATATGGAATTTCATACAAAATAAACTTCAGAAATAGGGAAGGATCAACCTCTACAGGTGCAGTTTACATTTCACATAAGATGATAATGGAGGACCAAGACTTTGACTTGTGCAGTTTGTTGAAAGATCAACTGATGGAGAACATGTAATTGACAATGAATGTATACTATCCTTGCTGGTCTAGCACTTTGATCATATGTATCATGGTGTATTTTCTAAATTTCTTGTCATAGAATGATAATGTTGTATGGAAGGAGAGTGAACCGGTCTGTAAGTAAATTTTTAAGAATTTCAATACTCTGGAAAATTGTGAGCAAGCTTAAATTCAAATTTCTTTAGAGAGTTGTTAGAAAGTTTGGAGTAGTTGGTATCTCTCTTATGGTAAAAAAAATTGAAGTTAGATCATCTTTTGGTAAGACGGAGAGGAAGAAAAAAAGAGCAATAGAGTTTGTTGATGATACCCCTCCAATACTCAAGTCTCCAAAATATGAAGGTAAAGGAAAAGAACAAATAATTGTGCACATAATTGATGAAGATTCTGATGAATACACCCCAAGAGATGAACCGAAATCAGTTGAACTGGATGAAATAATGGTTGAAGGAAATGAAGAAGAAGGCACTTTATTCAAAACAAAGATACTGCAGATAGATTAGGAGAAAGATGGAATGCAAAATATTGTTGACATTTGGTTAGCTCAATCTTCATATGAGCAGGATCTGATTGAGAACACTCTAGATTGATACTTTGTGTAAAATAACATTGAATTGAAATGTTTGCAGAATGTATTCCTTGAAGAGTTGATTGAGTGTATTAAGGAAGTTGTGGCCTCTGACTCTTTGGATAAGAAAGAGGAGGAAATAATCTCACATTTGAAGGAGCAGTTCAGGCTATCCCTTACAAAACTGGAAAAGAAAATGAATGTGTTGAGGCAATGCATCAATTCAGCTAATAACATCTACAATTATTGTCTACGTTGGCCTCATGTTGTTGGAAAATATAAAGACAAGCTAGAGAAAATATAAAGTGAATTGAATAAAATTGGTTAGGACTACAGTATGTTTTAGGACCAGGATGGAACAGTAAAGAAAAGAATTCATGAGTAGTAGGTTTAGCATGCAAAGATTCACTTTGCTAGAGACATTCTTTTGGACACCTTCTAGAAAGTGAAGGATCAAACTGAATGTAGATTGGAGTAGCTAATTGAAGTCCTGAGGAAAGGAGAGAAGTTGGAAGAAGCAAATACAATTTTGGAATCCCTCATTCAAATCATCAATCGGACATCAAAAAATAATAATCTGATAATAATTATTGGGATTGTTGTAGATGGTTGGAAGAAATTCCTTTTGAAGATGAAATATAAGTATAAAATAATTTTATGATTTGTGCAATAGTTCTAGTTTTCTGAATTTTGATCAAATTTCTATTTAGCAAAGGGGGAGAGAGAGAGAGCAGTAAAATTTTGTTTTAGAAAAAAAAGGAAGAAATGCAATAAGAATACTAGAAAAAGGGGAGAGAAAGTAGTAAATTTTTTTCATTGATGTCAAAGGGGGAGATAATGCAATGAAAAATTCCTTGACATCCTAAGGGGGAGCAGTTTTTTGCTATGTTTTAAAATTTTGAGAACTTTGCAGTGTATCTCTAGTTTTGACACTTAGTCATTTTTCACTAAGTGTTGCCATCAATGCCAAAGGGGGAGATTGTTGGCATATGGCTTGATTGTTGGAATATGGCTCAAGGATATCATTGGTATTTGGTATGGATTCTAGTGTTTTCATTGATGGAAATTGAAGTCACTATTGTGGTCCACAGATTTGAACCTAGTCATACCAGCAGTTAAAGTTAAGTATAGTGTATTACCAATAGAGAACATTAAGAACAGGGTATCTGGTTAGTATTTCAATCTATATGCTTCACTAGATCATCATCTTGTGTTGTGAATCCCTAGGATAGGTTTTTAAGCATGTATGTTACCTTATTGGTAAGTTTTGTGGTGTTGCATTAATCAGTGTACAGGTAAAGTGATATGGCAGGATGTTTTTCTATCTATTTGTTCATTATGGCCAACCTAGTCAATGTATCATATCGCAGATGTATAAGGGATGATTTATTAAATGTTTCTATGTTCAGGAATTCTATTTTGGGTCCTAGCTATGTCATGGCCAACTTGTATGGGTGCACATTATAAATTGTTCATGATTTGAGCCAACATGTGGAGAATATTATATTTTATGTGAAGCCGACATATAGTGTTTGAATTCTTGCTGGAAGATATATATATGAGATCGATAATTCATTTTGGGTATGAAAGTAAGTGTGGAAGTGTGTGAATGTGTGTGAAGAGAAAAAAAAATGTGTGTGTGAGTATTAGAAGAGTGATTGAACAATCTATGCACAGTTTTAGAAGGGCAGAAAAAAAGAGAAGAGCAGAGAAAAGCATAGCAGAAATACGTAATCAGTCAAAAGGGCTGAAGATCATTTATTGACCTTCATTGGAACTAAATCCAGGAATTTGAAGATGCTATCTTCTTAGTTCAAACATTTTTTTGTAATCGAAATTTTTTTATAAGGTAGTGAGCCTTCCTTATTCTAAGCAGTGAACTCTAGGAAGTGTGCCTGAATGCATGTGCATTCCCTTTTGTTCATACTTTTTTTTTATTCAAGGGGTAAACACTTTTGACCAGAGCTATGAACCAGAATATAACCATTCAACAATACCAACCCAATGGGGTTTGAACCTTGGTGGCAAGAACAACAATGCCACCTATAAACCATTACACCATGCCAATACCGGCTAAATTTTTTTATTCAAGGGGTAAACGCTTTTGACCGGAGCTATGAACCGGATTACAACCATTCAACAATACCACCCCAACGAGGTTTGAACCTTGATGGAAAGAACAATAATGCCACCTTTAAACCATTAGACCATGCCAATACCAGCCCTTTTGTTCATAATTTTAATAGAGTATAAATTGTGGATTAATCTCCACTGTGGTTTTTCCCCTAACAGGTTTTCCACGTAAAAATATTGGTGTTATGGTGTTTTGATTGTCTCTTTCATGTATTTACATGTTTATTTCAGTTTAAATGTTGTGAATGGTTTATGATCTGAATTGTAGTTTAAATTTTCTTGAACACTAATTCACCCTCCCCTCTCAGTGTTCCTTGAGTCCAACAATCTGAGGATAGTGGATGGTATAGTGGTGGGGAGGAAGTTTAGTGGAGGAGAGCTCAAGGTTTTGACCCCCTTCCATACCATTTTAAGTAAACCTTTACCACCATGTAGGGGAGGAGGTGCCACATGGCACATGATGATTGGCTTGAGTAATGACACATGTCAAAGCCTTATTTGACCATGTCAATTACATATTCATTACTGGTTGCCACATGTTTGATTGTTACTTGTCCAAGCCAAGTCAAGTGCCACATCATCATGCCACATCACCATGCCACATCATTTTCCACTAGCCTGCCACATGTCAAGCTATGATGATGCCACACCAGCATGTTGACATCATCATTTGTAACCATTCAACCCATTTTCTTCACAACTTTGATCAGCCATAACTTTCACGTACAGACTCCAATCAATGTGATTCAAGCGGTGTTAGAATCATCTTGATGAGCCCTTCAACTTGATACTATTTTGAACTAATTTGGATATGATATTTTTTTGGCCTTGAGTCAACATCTGATATCTCTGACCCCTCTAAACTTTGACTGAGCATAATGTTTGCATCTGACCTCATTTCGACATGATTCAAGCTGCATCAGGATCGTGCTAGCAAGCTCTATTCAATTATGTTGGTTTCGTTGGATTCTAAGAATATGAAAAGTTTTAGGTATTCTAGATCCTCCTAGATGATTCCTCCTAATTGAGAAACTTTTGGACCACCAAAATTTTGTTTTTACATAGAATTTAATTAAGGCTATTGTCACCTCACTTGCCTAGTATCATTTATCCATCCTATTGGAATTTTGATGATTTGACCCATTACAAACAAGATGAAGAATGAGATAGCATTGTTGATACAAACAACTGAATACCCATCAATATTCAATGATGCATCTACCAACCACATAGAACTAACTAGTAGAATGACAAACAACAACACCAAATAAATTGATGTGAAGGGAAAAGTATCAATAGGTTGGATCTCCTAAACAGGAACATCATAAGAGGATGAATCATTCAAACCCTCTTAAATACCAACTTAGGTTGAAGGCTTAAATGTGCTTACAACTGATCATCACACTATGTTGTTTGTTTCACCTTATCATGATTAGAATTGTTTCATATTCATGTTTAATATCACTTGTTATTGTAGATGATCTGATTTAGGATCTAAGATGATTGCTTAAAGAATGCATAACAATTACAATTCCAATCTCCAAATTACTAAAATGAAATGAACACCATAACATAATTAAACTAATGGAATTGAGAAAAAGACATAATTCAGGAGACAAGAAAGAGAAAATGAAAATAGCTTGATAACAGATTTTGTCGTAAAATGACTACGTCTTCGGGCCCCTCTCCAAAGAGTAGACCAATCCAATTGATCTCTTCAAAAATTCGGCATTACATCAGCTTGCAAGCTCTTCCCTTCAAGCACGACGGAATTCTAGCATTCTCCCGATGTACAGGAACATCAAATTATCTCCCAAAACGCTCTAAGTCTCCAACACTTGAGGAATTTTGAATTGCCCCCTAAGCCTCTAATCTCCCCTTTTTATACAAAAAATTTACTCAATTTGGTTAACAACCAAATGAATTACAAAATCCACCTTATCTCTCCATTTTTACATAAAATCTTAATAATCTCCTTTACATAGATAAATTAACAATAATATCCCCCTTTAAAAATTCCAAGCCCCTAATTTTATTCTTTCCGGGCATTTTTTGTTACAAAATAAATCTTGATTTATTTTGTTGGGGTGGAAAATTTAATAATTTTTAGGAAAAAATAATAAAAATCTCCTTAAATTTGGGGATTCCACCTTTATGGAAGGCTCCCCACAAAGTGTGGGCCACCCCATGTTTAGGTGGCACCCCACTTTATGTGGGCCACCCCCCATTACATGGGTGGTGTTCCACAGTATGTGGGTCACCCCCCATATGGTGGGTGGCTTCCCACTAAATGTGGGCGGACCCCTTAATGGGTGGGTTTATCCCACTTTTTTAGGAGATTACATTTTTTTATGTATTTTTCTTTTTTTTTCCCAAAATATTTGCCAAATGGAGGATTGAGGAGATGACAAGTGCCAAAGGCTGATTGGCCATTGTGTTGATTGGGTGTTGACATCATCAGGTTGACCCAGATTTTAACCATCTGTAACTTCATCATACGGACTCCATTTTTCGTGAAACAAACTTCGCCGGAATTGTGATAATGAGCACTACACAATGGTGTTGACTTTGGCTGATTTTGACAACTTTGATTTTTTCCCTTTTTCTGGCCTATTTTCTGAGGGTTGACCATAGGTTTGACCTTACATATTTTGAGCTTCGGGACTCCGATTGACTCTGTTTGAGTTGCGTTGGAGTCAAGATTTCAGCCTCTTGCTGATAATGCCAATTTTGAAGATAAAAGAGAAACTTCAATTTTTGACGAAGATCCTTCAAATCAATAGACATCCAAATTTGACCACCTACATGTGGTCAAACCTATCTCCCTTATCTGTCTATGTCATCGATATTAATTAAGTGATTTATTTAATTAATATCTCTCTTTTTCCTAAGGTTCCTAAAGTATTTAATTTAACAATTAAATACTTTACCTTTTTAGTCTTTCTTCTCTAAATTAAATAAATACATCTATTTATTTAATTTGGTCATTTAACCTTTTTGAAATAAAATCAATTTTAAATTTCTCTTTTTCTCCCTCCTTGTCACATCCTCCACAACCCTCTTCTAATCTAGATTAAGTTAATTAATCTATGATTAAGATGTGCACACTTAATTAGGATTAATTTCACATCCTCCATATTTTCCCACTTGCCTCTAATCTCTCATTAACCTTTTTAATCACCTGTTTGCACAACCTTAATCTTATCCCCTTGCTACATTTAGCATACCTTTTTGGTCAACCTTCATAATTTCAATATTTAGCCTAGACCCTCTTCTCCATGTGAATTTTTAATTCACATTTATCCTTCCAAGAATCTCCTCTTCCCCATGCAAGTTATAGAACCCCCTCACTTGTCACATCACTCACATGTGGGAAAGTATTTACCTTTTTGAGAACCTTGTTTTACCCTCAAGGTACTTCCAATCATGTGAATTTTTAATTCACATTTATTTCTCCAACCACTTCCCTCTTCCCCATGGGAATAAGAAACTTTTTTTAAGGAAATCCTCTCTCATTCCAAGGTACTTGCAAGTACCTCCACCTCATTTGTACCCTCTCCACCTCACCATGTCCTTTTTCCATCTCATTTCCACATGACAAGATGTGAGGGCTTGTGAGTCCTCAACTCACCATAGCCCTCCATATTGGCCATGTTGGCTCAATCTTGACCATGGAATTCTGTAGAGAATTCTCCCTTAAAATAAATGATTTTCATTCATTATGAATTCATTAGGCATTCACATTTTGCAATCAAGCTCTCAAACACCCATAGTTTCAAAGACCTCAATTGTTGAAAATTTGCATACATTCAAGCTTCATCCTTTGCATTTGCATCTATCCATTCAACTACCCACTTTGCTCATTGCATTCCTCATATTCCATAGAGCATTTTGAATCCATTTGCATCCACCTTGCCATCAAAGGAGCACACAAAGCATTGAAGATCAAGGGCCAACCAAGGAACAAGCTTAAACAAGGTATAATCAACTATTTTTTATCTTTGTTTTATTTAAGTTTAATGTAGCCCTAATCATTGAGGTGTTAAGTGTTTTCCTTCATTTTCATTCTATTTTGCATGATTTAGAGTAGGTATAAACACTTGTTGACATTTCTGGCACACCCAGTGGGACCCACAAATAGGTCTCTTCCTTTTATGTTTGTCATTTTTTGACTTTTTGCAGGTTAAGGTAACAGAGAGGTGAACCCAACCTGCACAAAGGAAAACCTACCCTGCAAGGTTGCCCTTCTAAGCACCAGAACCTCTTTTTTCTAACTATTTTCTACAGAAAGATGAACTTTCCCTTATAGAGGGGAAAAATTGCCCTTACCAGAGGTAAAACAATAGTTAAACTTTAATTTTTAGTTTGTTTCTAACTATTTTTTGTAGAGGGGTGAACTTGCCCTTATAGAGGGGTGAACATGCCCTTGTCAGAGGTAAAACAACAATTAAAATTTAGTTTTTAATCTGTTTTCTAACTATTTTTTGTAGAGGGGAGAACCTACCCTTAGAGGGGGAAAAACCTGCCCTTGCCAAAGGTAAAACAATAGTTAAACTTTAGTTTTTAATCCATTTTCTAACTATTTTCTGTAGAGGGGTGAGCTTTCCCTTAGAGAGGGGCAAACCTGCCCTTACAAAGGGGTGAACCTGCCCTGAACAGAGACTTCTGCAAGGTAAAAATAGTGTGTAAATTTCATTTTTAGACTCTATATTGGGTTGTTTTTTATTACTACTAACCCCCTAACCTGTCTTGTTGGCATTTGTGTTATTTTTTCTAACATTTGTGTAGTTTTCAATGCTTATTGAAGAATAAGAGAAAAACTTCTAACATATTTGTTGCAGGGTGGATGGATCTAGACAATTGTTAGTTTTGTGCTTTTTCATTTTTCTAATATCTAGGCACATAGTTTAATAAGGGGACAGTCAAATATTTTGTTTGTTGTGTCTTCACCAGTCCATTGTGTCACCCAAGGGGACACTATTCTTCCTAATCTTTCCCCTTGCACTTTGTGTGAGCTTGGGGAGTAGCCAAAAATGGTTAGTATTTTCTTCTTTAGCAAGACCTACTTAAGGATTTTATCACCCCAAGGGATGATCCCAACCACACATATTGGTGGGGTATACAAAGGGGGGATAGCCAAAGTTGTATCCCAATCTAGTCATGTCATGTCTTGCAGAGCGTTGAAGCTAGGGTGATACCTAGATAGATGTGAAGAGTTGGTCTGAGCCTTCAGCATCTCGCTAGGGTTACCGACTCATGCTTGTGATAGGCTGGTGTTCATGGTTGTACCTCACATACTAAAAGTATATCAAGAACTCTCTAGATGCCTTGTTCATCTTAGATTAAGGACTGTGTTGGCCATACCTTTCACACTAATTGTAGGATTGTGTTGTCTGAACTATTTTCTTATGCAAAACTAGTGAATCTTTGTCAAGTGAGCCTTATTGCTTGTTGTTTGCTATGTTTTTTATCCTTTCCATAGCTATTTTCACTTAATTCAAGTCCAAGTTTGCTACAGATTGTTGAACCTGCCCTCAAAAGGGGCGAACCTACCCTTTTCCTTAGCTTTTGATCAACCTATTTTTTGTCAAAATTGGTTATCTTTTTACTGAGTAGATGAGCTTTCCCCTAATAAGTGAACCTGCCTAAGGAGGGGAAAACCTACCCTTAACAGGGGAAAACCTACCCTTTGTCTCAATCATATCTCAATTTGTTTCCATCAAAATTGTCCATCTTTTCACTGAACAGGTAAAATTTCCTTAACAAGGGTGAACCTGCCCTAGGTTGGGAGATTTTACACCTTGAACAACCAGTTTCGTCATCTGTTTGATCATTTTATGCACCTATTTTCCTATTCCAACCATTTTTTTACCCTTTTTGAACATTTTTTTTCCTATTTTGAGCTTCATTTCCCCATTCTAAGTATTAGTTTTCCTATTTTGAGTATTCGTTTGCCCATTTCGAGTACCCGTTTACCCATTCTAAGCACCTATTTTCCCATTTCGAGTACCCATTTACCTATTTTAAGCACCCATTTTCCCATTCTGAGTACCCATTTTCCCATTCTAAGCATTTATTTGCCTATTCGAACCATCCATTTACCCTTTCCAATTATCCGTTTTCCCATTCTAAGCACCCATTTTCCCATTCCAATATTTGGTTCACCTATTTTAATAGACCATTTGCCCTTTTTCAGATTTAGACAAGTCTAAAAGCTGAGATAGGTGAACCTACCCTCTAGGATAGGCGAACCTGCCCTCCAGAATAGGATAACCTACCCTCAAGAATAGGTGAACCTACCATCCAGAATAGGTGAAGATGCCCTCCAAATAGGTGAACTTTCCCCCTAGATAGGAAAACCTGACCTTTGAGTGGATAGTGTTGAAATAATGATTCAAGCAGCTCCCTTTGGGTCCCTTTTTTTGTTCATGTTTGTGCGCTGGCCTGTGCATCTCCGCGTTTCTTCGGCTTCCCGGCAGGTTTTGATCTTTCCCTTTGCACATTCCTCGCTTCGCAACTTCGGCGAGCGGCTCCCCTTTCGGCTCCTAAAATACTGCGCTGGGCGCCCACGTGTCTCACCTGCGGGGTTTTTCATTTTTTCTATTTGCTTTGTGTTTCATTCGGGTCGCTAAGCCTTTCATAAAGGTCCGATACTCCTAAAGTTCATCGAGGGGCCCACATCTTTGTACGTGGCGATGTATCGCAAACTTTCCTAGCAAGGATAGAATATGCTGCGTCAGGCTACAAAAGACTTCTATTGGCCTTCTTTATTTCCTGGCAGGACCTACCTTCGCCCACGTGTCAGCGGTTCATAGCTTTTAAAAGGCAACAGGAATGAGAGCACCCTGGGTTGCGAAACGCGGCCACGCGTCTTTCACCACCTGGTTCATACGGCCTTTCCTCATTTTCAAAGTGACCTCAGTCCCCTGAACACGTGTCATTCCTCCGCAAGCTCTCGGTCGATGGAGGAGGAGTTTTCTTTCGGGCCGCGATTTGCTGCCACGTGCCTTACATTGATTATCAAAGCAAGCTATGAGATGGCCGAGCGGAATAGTGTTATTGTGTGCTGCTCGTCATGGTTCTCTAGAGCGGTGGGCAGCATTTGTCGCTTCGAAGCCTGGTTGGGACCACTGCCATCATTACAAAGGGCACGCCTGTAACTGATCAACTAGACGTGGTGCTCTAACTGGCTGCTCTCATAACGGCATTGGGAATATTCTTATTCGGGCATCATTACAGGAGATTGTGGAATTTTTTGTTACAACTCTCCAGGCGGTGGGATTTTTCTCTCCAGCTATATATACTCTCTCTGTGGAGGGGAAATGGTCCAAGATTTTAGAAAGAATACTGGTTTTAGCAAGAGACACCAGGCCTCTTTTGCATGTTTATTCGCAAGAAAATTTCAGACTGTGCCTATTGTTCGGCCTTTCTGTTTTTCATGTCTTGATTAAGCTGTGAACTGTGCTTCTTATTGTCTTAGGCATTTCATTTGAGGAGACTTCTATACATTGAATGCAAACTTGCTGGTCTAAATCATGTCTTAATGACTCTTCTTAGTAGTAAGAATGTATGTGATACTGTTTTATGTCAATTAAATGAATTGTTTATGCTATTGCTTTAAGTTTCCGATGTTCGGAACATAACAATAACATTCAGGCCCTTGAGTCTATGATTTATCGTGCCTATCAGAAAGCTTTGGCGCATCGCCTTAGATTAATATTTGTTTCATTATATCTATTTCCTTTTCCCTTTCCAAAACCCATTTTATAGAAGAAGCCGGCTTCTTTAAAATCCAGAGGTCACTCAGTTTGGCACAAAGGGGTCCCCCTTGAATTGAGTTTCCCATAAAGGCACTGTTATCTTGTCAAATTTTAGCGTCAACAGTTTGTCCTTTTTTCTGGCACGCCCGGTGGGACCCAAGCTAATGAAATCATCTTCTAAAAGGGTGTATGAGCCATCGGCCTGTAACTAGATCCCAAACCGCAAATAACCCAGGTTTACTAGTGCCTCCATTAGGGACAGTCTAGGCCGCAAATCAGTAAGTAACCGTTCCATTCCCACCACCCTTTCCTCTCACCATGTTGCTGGTCGTGAACAGAAATTATGTAGCATGGGATGCTGGAAGCCCCCTGGTAGCTCCAGTAGCACCTGCTGTTTGGGGCGCCATTCGGGTTTTGGCCCTGAAAGCTCTTCCCAAATTCACCGGAGATAACACAAAAACACCAGCAGAGTATTTGCTGGATGTAGCGGATGTATGCCTAGTACATGGTATCACAGCGCAGAATGTAGCCCTGAGACTCCTTGTTGCGTCCTTCAAAGGCAAAGCTCTGGAATGGTACCGAACACTGACTCCTAATACCATTCGCACTTGGGATGACCTCAGAGATCCGTTCTATGAAAGGTTTTCAAATGACGGAGATCGTTCTTCTCTATATTATCAGTTATCCGTCATCAAACGAGCACCCCAGGAGGCTCTGATGGACTTCAATGCCCGATTTCACTCAAGTTGGCAGAGGATTCCTGTGACCATCCGCCAGACTCCAGAATTGGCGTTCATGTTCTATCTGAAATCCATCAATCCTGACATTTCTATGATGATCAAGTCTCTGGGAGGGGCCACTTTACCAGATGCATATGCCACCGCTATCAAAGCAGAAAATCACTTGATAGACTGTGGGAAATTGCCTCCTCGACCTGTTATGCCGATATTTCCTGAGATATCGAAAGTAGCACAAGAGGTGGCGTCGACCAGTGCGCCAGCGACTCCCTAGTCAGCGTACTCATATACAGCCACTCCTGAAAACATGGCCTCTACATCGGGTTCTCCCAAGAATGAGATGGGCGACCTCAAGGAGATGTTGCGGACTATGGCGAATGATATAACAACTCTCAAGCAGAACCAAGCAATGCCTCCGCGGCCTGCATATCAGAATTATCAAGGTGGACGGCCTACCTATCAGCAAAATCAATATTAGAATGCACATCGCACTAATTCACCAGTGGCGGCTATGAACCAAATAGTTCCGGTGCCTACACCGCTGGCAGGGGCGTCGCCGAGCTCTATCAGAGAATTAACGGTGGGACAAAACAATCTTATTGATGACATCAATACATGGTGCTTCCCTTGCAATGATGCGCATATGCCTCGAAATTTTCCGCGTGGCAACTTACAACAAAGGATAGCAGAGCAACGTAGTCAAGGTATTGCGACAGAGAACGAAGAATACAGATATGCCCCGGCAATGGAGAAGGCGGTCCTTACCGCGCAAATACAAGGAATGTCCCTAGAGCAAGAGTCCGACATTGTTCTTGATCATGCGCTCTTCTCATGGATGGAAGATGAGGAAATGGTGTTTGCAAATGACACGTCCACAACCGAAACGTCGCGGGTAAAGTCTGACTATAACACGCGCTCCAAGAGAAGATTCACCGGTGAGGCCGTTGTTTCACTTTCGGACAGTCTGCAATGCAAAGACGTTTTGGACCAAATTCCTGACAGTCCGACCGTCTCTTTATCTTCTCAACCGCGGAAGGAAATTGTTATAACAAAAGCAAAGGATCAGAAATCTCTGAGCTCCTCACCTCTTAATGTGGTAGAGCAGTTGAAGAAATCACCCGCTAATGTGTCTTTATGGGACATTCTAGCCATCCCGGAATAGAAAACCATACTCCAAAGGCGCTTCAGCAACAGATGGACCCAGCACTAACTGAGCCTTCGGCCAGTATCGAGGCGGTTTATCAAATGTCACCGACTGAGGTTCTCGCAGGCAAAGCGAAGGAATCCCATGCGGAAGGCGGAGGTAGGCCAAAACCTCAACCCTTCTTCTTGACCCTCATTATAGGAGAGAAACTATTACACAACGCTATGATTGATTATGGCGCTAGTACCACGGTTATGCCAAAACTGATAGCCAAAGCCTTGGGACTCAGCTATGAACCTATGAAGAAAGGGGTGATGCAGCTAGATGGAAATAAGATTGATACTGTGGGTGTCATCAAAGCACTTCCGTTGACTCTATTTTCCTGTCCGAGTATCACGGTCCCGCAAGATACAGTGATCATAGATGTTCCACCAATGTTTGGTCTTTTCCTTTCTCGAGAGTTTACTTCAAAGGTGGGCGGCTATTTGTGTTTAGATTGGTCACATCTAATACTTAGAACCAAGCATGGCACAAAGATGAAGATAGAATCGGAGACTCTGCATTCCGAACATGTGGTGAATGAGGCCCTGATTAACTTTGAAGTCGCACATACCTCCATCACCAAGCAAGACATGTACAATGTCGAACTGCTAGAGGAGGAGAAGGTCAACGGAGACCGAAGTGATAACAAAGATGCTCTGTTGAGTGAACATATAAACAATGATCCCTTCAGAAATTATCATGCTACCGGATTAGGCACATATGTGATCTATGATGAAGACCAAGTTCTTCCTAAGGTCGTCAAAGAACCCGATGATGACCAAGCAAGTGAGCTATGGACATTGTATTTTGACGGAGCAAGGAGCAAAGTTGGAGCTGGAGCAGGGATATGTCTAATATCCCCACAGAATGGAAAGTTGTTGAGGTCTTTCCGATTCCAATTTGCTTGTTCAAATAATGAGGCTGAATATGAGGGGCTAGTCCAAGGCCTAAGCCTAGCGGAACGAATGGGTATCAAGCAATTGATTGTGTTCGGAGATTCAGAACTGGTAGTTAATCAGGTCCGAGGAATCTCAGCAGCAAAGAATATCCGCATGAGATCCTATCGGCATCGAATCTGGGACCTTGTAGAAAGTTTTGAAGCTTTCAACATCCTGACCATTCCCCGAGTGCAAAATGGCAATGCAAATTGCATGGCGGTAATCGGTGCTCAGTTTGATCCTGTCTCCGACTTGCTTCAGAACAAATATTCAGTGCGAGTGCTGGTTAGACCAGCAATACCCGACAATGACCAAAGTTGGCAAGTCTTTGAGAGCGATGAACACATCGCCTCGTTTATTCAACACTCAGGGGAATTTGCCGATCAACTCCAACCAAAGATCATCGAGGCCTACGAAGGACAAATTATGCAGCTAAAGTCAAATAAGCTTCTGAAAGGATTGGTTACTCTCGAAAAAAAATTTGATTGTAGTGACGCCCGAAATGATAAGCAAAAATTCGTGGCAGAAAAAGGTGATTATGAAAACCTTCAGGTTTCCGATGACAGGAACCTTCGGGTCAGAAAAGATGTCTCCCAGCAAGATAGAGAAAGGCTTATCAGTTTCTACGGAAAATATGGAGTTGTGGCCTGGTCTTACGATGATCTGGAAGGTTATGATCCTGGCATCATCCAACATACTATTGAGCTAACAGAAGGTGCAAAACCAGTCCGACAAAAGCAGCGGCCAGTCAACCCTAAAGTT
Organism: Sequoia sempervirens; assembly: GCA_007258455.2. NCBI lineage: Eukaryota > Viridiplantae > Streptophyta > Pinopsida > Cupressales > Cupressaceae > Sequoia > Sequoia sempervirens. Next base: position 54,034 of record VDFB02295813.1, read on the forward strand.
GAAGCCTTGATGGCACAAGAGCTAACCAAGCTCATTGAGTCACGCATAGTCTTCCCAATCAAACATAGTACTTGGGTATCAAACCTGGTGCCAGTCCGAAAGAAGAATGGTGATATCCACCTATGCGTGGATTTCTGAGACCTAAATAGAGCATCTCTGAAGGACCACTATCCATTGCCTTCTATGGAGTCGATCCTCCAAACTGTCACGGGATCAGAAATGTTTTCTCTACTGGATGGCTTCTCTGACTATAACCAGATTAGAGTAAGAGAGGAAGATCGGCACAAGACTACGTTCACCACCAAGTGGGGGACATTTTCATATGCTAAAATGCCATTTGGTTTATCTAATGCAGGGGCAACCTTCCAGAGAGCTATGGACGTTGCATTTAGCGAACTGATCAATAAGATTATCCTAATCTATTTGGATGATCTTACTATGTTCTCTAATTCTAAAGATGATCATTTTGATCATTTGGAGTTGGTTTTTCAAAAGTGCCAGGAGTTCAGGATTTCCTTAAATCCGAGGAAATGTGTGTTCGTAGTACCTCAAGGTAAGCTGTTAGGACTTGTTGTGTCGAAGGAAGGTATTTCAATTGACCCAGAACGAGTAAGGGCTATAAAGGAGCTTCCTCTCCCGGTAAATAAGAAAGGTGTCCAGTCTTTTCTGGGCAAAGTAGATTTCGTCAGTAAATTTATTTCTGATTTTGCGGGAATAATTAGGCTGATCACCCTAATGCTGAAAAAAGATCAAATTTTCAAGTGGACAACGGAGGCTCAGGAGGCATTTGAGAAGGTCAAGGAAGCAATCTCCTCAGCCCCGGTGTTAATTAATCCAAATCAATATAAAGATTTTATAATGTATGCCTTCAGTAGCAAGTCCAGTATCGCTACTGTTCTGACTCAAAAGGATAGAGAAGGAAAGGGAGAACATCCAGTTGCGTTCTATTCTTGAACCTTAAAGGAATATGAGGTGAATTGTAACTTCGTTGAAAGACAGGCTTCCGCAATAGTAAAGGGGCTTAAAAAGTTCCGCCATCTAATTTCCTATAGCAAAGTCTTGGTATATGTCGTACATTCTAGTGTGCGGGAATACATCATGGAGGGAGAAATCACAGAAAAAAGGGCTAATTGGATCACCAAGATCCTGGAATATGACATTGAGGTCAGGCCCACAGGACTATTAAAGGCAAAGGTCTATGTGAGTATATGACACAGGACGAGGAGATGTCTGCTAAAGAGGAACAGCCAGAGCTTGTCCTGATAAATGGATCGGGATCGGAGGATGATTGGCTGGAAGATAGAACGAACTTCATGCGAACCGGAAAGTATCCGCCAGGCCTCTCATCCCAGAAAAGAAGGTATTACCGGCTCCAGAATTGCGGATACACACTGATAGAAGGAGTCATTTTCAAAAGGAATTTTAATGGTGTGCTCCTACGATGCGTTACTTCAGGGGAGGCGCAGAGGATCCTCAACGCATTTCACAATAGCAATGAAGGTGGACATTTCTCCGCTAAAACTACCACCATCAAGGTCCTACGGGCTGGATACTACTGGCCTACACTTTTCAATGATTCCTACTCTCTGGTAAAGACTTGCAAAAAATGTCAGTTATTCTCCGACAGAAGGAAGAATTCAGCGATGCCCCTCAAACCTATCATGGCGGATGAACCATTTGCGCAATGGGGCCTAGACTTTATCGGGATGATCAACCCAGTTTCTAGCTCCAGAAATAAATGGATTTTAACAGTTACAGACTACTTCACAAGGTGGGCGGAGGTTGTTCCCCTTAAGGAGGCGATGGAGGCAGAGATTGTGAACTTCCTTGAGGCTCTGGTGACAAGGTTCGGCCCTCCGAAGACAATCATTTCGGACAATGCTAGAGCATTTGTAGGCACAAAGGTATGTCACTTTGCATTGAAAAATGGCACATTCATTAAAACATCTTCAAATTACTATCCACAGGGAAATGGCCTAGCCGAGTCAACAAACAAAAGTTTAGTCCGACTCCTCAAAAAGATTGGCTCAGAACACTAGAGGAAATGGCATAAAAATCTCTGAAAAGCACTCTAGGCCAACCGCATAACTCCTAAACAAGTCCTCAAGACTTCGCCCTATGAGCTAGTATATGGGAAAGAGGCGCTGCTACCTATCTCTATGGAGATTCCGGCGATACAGTTTTTGAAATCTCTTGAGATAGAACAAAATGATGCCATGGAAGTTCGGCTTGCCGAACTATTATAAGTACAAGAAAAAAGGGAGAATTCCCTAAAGGCCATGGCAGGCCATCAACAGGTGGTCAAACGGTGGTTTGACAAAAAGGCTTTCGACCAAGGCCTAAAAAGTGGAGATTTAGTGCTAAAATACGATAGCAGGGCTACGAAGCCAGGTCAGCATGGTAAGTTCGATAGCCTATGGGAAGGACCCTTTAAAATCATTCGGTGCATGCAACACAATGCCTTCGAGCTAGAAAATATGGAACAAGATCCTCTAGGAATCCCGGTTAATGGGATTCACCTTAAATTATTCCATTAAACATCAAGCCCTACCCTGTACAGTTGTAAATAACATTTTTTCTTTTTTCCTTTCCTGTTTTTGGCTTATCCTTTTGCTAAATCAATTGATTTGCTACGCATTCGCTTATCATTATTAATGGGTAAAGCACTGGAGTTTCTTAAAACACAAAAGAATGCTCGTAAATAGAGACAAAACATACAAGATTGGCAAACCCAGAAAAAATTGCACACAGAAGCAAACAGGAGCATAGATTTCACAACAAAAAAGAGACGTATATATTTATATACATGTTCTTGGGTTACAAAATGGCATGGATGCCGATTTTCAAAATGTACAAGGTATTAGAGCATATATACATATGATGGCCTTTTATCAGGCTTATATGGAGTAGGTGGGTTACATCAACAAACACCAAGGCAAGGGGATCATCTATCTGTAGGAGTGGCTGGCAGCAACTGACGCATTCAAGACAGCGTCCGCTTCTTCCTCGTCAACAGGCTCCTCGGCGGCACTGGCAGCATCATGAAACGCGGCTGTCGTCGGTGGTGGATACACCAGGTCTCTGAAGTCGGTATACCATTCTATGTCATAGAATGGTATCACATTGTAGCTCCTGAACAGGAAGTGTAGGGCTTGGGTAACCCTCTGCTGATGCTGGCCATGGGTCTGCAGGTGGAATCCGCTAAGAAATGGTAGCCAAGCCACGACAGCTTTTTCTTCAATATAGCGACGTAGGTCGCTGGCTGATGGTAGACCTATCCCATACGCGGCGTGTGTGACGACCTCGCCAAGCCCGTTCAGGTACTTCTTCGGGAAGATCTCCTTGACCAATTTCAAGATAAGAGGCCAGGGGACGCAGATGTCCAGCATGGACGCTACAAAGTGCGAACACACGTCGGTGTTCACCCTATGCTTATCTTCATATTCAACACAGTCCTTGCCGAGAACCCACTTGATGGCTACTAGAACTAGCGAGTGCTTGTTCTTCGTCATTCTCTTGAGCCTTCTGGTAGAGATCTCGCCTACAAACGCCGTCTACGATTTAAATGAGGTAAGACGAATAGGAGTATCTATCTCCCCTGACACTATTCCTAAATTTGCTGAGTAATGCTGAAATCTGCTCACCACCTAACCTATGAAAAGACTTGCAAAGCAATCTGCTACTGACCTATCACTCCAAAAAGCTAAGCATGTTTACTTGCTTTCCACCGGGCTATTTATAGAAAAGTTGACAAGACATATGCCAATCCGCCTGTAAGCAACGTGATGTATATTGGCCGCGATCTCGAGGGCTGAGTCTGCGTTTGTTCACGTTTTGGGCTAGTACATGCATGGTAGCACGGTTCAAGGCGTGCTTAATTAAATGAAGTTAATTAAGTTGGCATTAAAAAGGTGGCACTTTTTGGTGGAGGGATGTATGGCCGTATGCAATTGTGTCATATCTCAAACACATCCCAGAACCCCAAGGCGATCCTCGTATCTTTTCAGGCCGTGATCCTTTGCTTGGCGTAATCATTCCGGCCAGATATTTAATGTCGGTACATGCTAACGCAAGGTGAGAAAGCCAGTTGCAGGCTCATTTTCCAAGGAGATCAGGGCATATCACACGAGCATTTGAAAGCAATGATGAAATCCGGCCGCCTCGGAGTAGCAATCAGTTCATCTTGCACGAAGTTGCTAGGTTAACGGTACATGCTGAATTAAATGCAAAAGGCCTGCTTTCGCCTACCACCTTTGGAAAGTTGCTATTATCGCATGAAAACGCTTGGTATTTCAAAGTCTTTTTACAAAAGCTAAGAAGGGTGCAAAGTGTTTTCTGTCTGTATATCCAGCGCAGTGTATTCACAAGCCAAGAAGCTTGCAAAATTCTGCAATGAAAGAAAGATGTCAGAATCTTCAGCTCAGCCGGTACAAGAAGAGATCAGCTAGGACCTGTTTATGGCTATTCGTTCTTCAGCCGAGGTTTACGTATACGAGGATGTAGCATATCCCACTCCTAGTATACCCAAGAAGGTGAAAAGAGCCAACACAGAGGAGCTAGAGAGGCCCAAAGAGTGGAATAACCCGAAAAAGGTTAGAGAAAAGTGGGCTAATATCTACGACCCAAAGCTTGCCAAGAACCCTAAATCTCTGAGAGAGGCGGCTTGCGCAAGGTTATCAGCGCCAGGGGCAGACCAAGCCACGGCAAGTAGAGTCTGGTTTAGCGGTCTTCCACAATATATGGTCCCATTGGTGCACTATTGCCCGGAGGTGGTCGACGCAGCTATTCAACACTATAATCCAAAGACCCACTACATTGAAGGTCGCAATTTAAGGGTTTATATCGGCCCGGAAGCCATCTGGCATATGTTATGCATTCCTGACCCCAGGACAAGAAAGGAGAAAATCAAACATTTCCGCCCAAGCAAAGGGGAAAAGATATGGAAAAGGATGAGAACCAGCTCCGATTTCCTGTTAGAAGAAACTAATAAGAAGGACGTTGCGTCCGCTAAGGCACCAAGCATCCCATTATTGCGCGGTTCATTTCGCGATGACCTCCAAGACCCCATATCCATGCTGGCATTTGTTTGCGGTCGTGATTCCGACGAGAAGATCGAGGCTTTTCAGCTGGGCCCTACAATACAGTTTCACAGGCAGCATGAACTTTTCTGGTATGATTTTGCTGAATTCATGGTCGAAGAAATGATACAACAAATAGAGAATTATCAGACGGAGAAGAAATTTAGATTTCTTTCCTACCTGGTCCACATGTTCCTGCATCAAAATCCAGATTTCTTCGCCCGATTTATCCCACTATCAATTTTTGACGAGCAGAACAAAAGAAAGTCGGTATCTACATGGACACCCTACCTTTCCGCAACATATGACTACTATGCCTTCGCGGACTATTTCATAGCCCCGGTCCTGAATGATTTGATCAGAGAGGGTGATATCGTCCGGCTTAACACTGAACAGACTGGATTTCTGCAAGGCTACACCCCCGCTTGTGACTGGTTCTTGGGCAAGGATTTCATGATCCTTCAAATGAGGGGCTTTATTGGCAGGCCTTTCCTGCTCCCGGCTTACATCATAGATAGGGTGCTCGCGCTGGAGGTTTATCGGCAGGTGTGCATCATTGATTTCATGCTCTGTAGCAGCGAAAGTGTCAAGAGGAAAGGATTCTTCACTTGCCTGAAGAGTTTTAAGTCAATAACGCTTGCCAAAAAATGATCGCATGAGCTGCTAGGGGACAAGCTGGCACACCTAGGGTTGGTACTAGTAAATGATAAGTGGGATTACAACCCTTTCAATGACCTTCCCGAGCCGCATATGAAAGTTACACATGTTCCCCGACCTTACTGGGAGAAGCGGTGAAATAACCAGACTGATAAAGATGAAGTTCTGGTTGAATTAGCACAAATCCCTACACTGGATACCAGGAGCCCATGGCACAAGTTCTACTTTCCAATGGCCGTGGCCAAGAATAACCTTTCGATAGAGTGAAACATGCATAACAAGTTGAAAGTGGACGAGGAATGGAGCGATGAAAAAATAAAAGCTTTCTGGAGATACCACCAGGAAATAGGGCAGTTGAAAGCTCCTTATAATCAATTGAAGGATGACCAAGAATTTGAAAGATACTGGGATGAAGGCCATCCCAGCCCGATCTCCAGTGCTAACAAGAGCGAAGCAGAAGGCTCCGATGAGCAGAAGGAAGAGACGGCGATATCAGTGCAGGAAGGCGATGCCCCCGGGCATGCCACCTATGTGGGCACTAATGTGCACTTTAACATATCAAGGGGCTCACTTACATGCACATGGGCTGCTAAACCGGTCAGGCTAGTGCCCCAGCAGAAGGATCCGATTGCCGAGGTTAGTGAGTGTCTCCCCGTGAAAAGGCAATGCACGGAAAGTGTTATCGGGACAGTTTCACATGAACCAGCCGAAGGGGAAGCACCCGCTGCTAGTCAAATGCCAGAAGTTGCGGGCGAGTCTCGAACGATCCCGATGCCATCGCCGACCAGTCAGCAGGTACATTTCACTCCTTCCTCTCTTACATCTCATTCTTTCACGTCCGTCCCTGCTCAATTGGCAACTCCTGCCATTCGTTCGAACCCTCCACCCTTTGTTTCTGGCCCAGCTTATTCCGTGGGGTTTGCCCAATATACGGAAGCCCAACCATTTATAATTACCCCTCCAAGCATGCTAACGCCTACTGCTACCACCCAGACTTTCCTCACCTCGCTTTTCAAAAAAATTCCTCCCATTGGCCCCCACTCTTTTTTCGATATGCTCACAGATCCCTTTCCACTGCAGCGAAACGAGCCCCAGGCAGCGACTCTTTTCCCTCAGCCAACAGGCCTTACGACTGAATCTCCGGTTCAGCCGTTGCAAATGTCTAGCCCTGCTGATAACCCCCAAGCTAAGCTATGGAACGTGCCACACTTTTCTCCGTAAACTGTCACCCTTCAGAAGAAGCAAATGCGCGCGCCTATGAAAGTTACCTATCCCTACGCCCTGCCTTCCGGTGTTCCTTTCGTAGGTGGGCTGGTTTCATCACCAGCTGAGTTCATTGCACAGATAGATTGTGGGAAGGAAGCGCGTGCAAATAGAATGAGGCGACGAAGGGCAAAGGATGACAATGCCCCCGCCAAGCCGAGAGTACAGGCTTCGTATGATGAGGCCCGCCAAGAATTAAAGTTTGCAACTATGTACCCAAGGATAAACAAGCCCCAGGGAGAAATGCAACCAGAGGACTATGAAATTTATGCTGTCAGACTGGACATGAAGGTAGCCCGGCCACAAGATAAAGTCAAAATCATGGAGGAGACACAACGGGTGGTCACTTCCAACTTCCTAAAGACTGGTCGCCAGTTAAAGAAGAAGGATGAACAACTCAAGGTAGCCAAGGATAGGGTGAGCTTTCTAGAGGCAAAGGAAAAATCCTCAGAGGTGGATATAGCCCGAATGACAGAAAGGGCGCTAACAGCAGAGAATGAGAGAAATAGGCTTCAGGGCGAAATTGCAAAGGCCCAAGTAGCCGACCCAGTCGTATTAAAAGAATTGCAGAATCAAAACCAAATGGCGCAACAGAGTCTACAGTCGATGGAGGAGGAGCTTGAACGTTTCCACCTTGAGTACAGTCAGAAGCTGGCAGAGAAAGGTGAGGAGATGGAACGCCAACAAGAGCAGTATCAGCAAAAGGTACAGGAAAAAGAGGCCGAATTCAAAGGTTTGAAGACCAAGATAGAAGACGAGCTCTGAGAGACAAAAGCTTCATTAGAAGAGCAATCGGCTAACCACTCCAGAGCTGAACAAACTTGGAACAAAGAAATGAACAGCTATGCAGAGCAGTTGGCATCCGAGAAAAAGAAGAAGGCAGAATTTACCGAGGCCCTCATTTCAAGAGACGCAGAGATTTCTTTGCTTAAGACCTCCCTGTTACCAGCCCTTGCCCAACCTGATATCATCCCACTGGTCAGGCAATTGTACATTTCTCACTGGGAGAAAATCAAAGCCTTCTGCCTAAATCTGCAGCCTACCCTCCGGTTCATCGACAAGGCATTAAAACTCAATCAGGAGGCCCATGACACAATGGAACAGTTCCCGCGTTTCATCCTGGAAAGGGTGCCCGAGGCAAGGGACTTGCTAAATAAGCTATACTCGATCTCAGACGAGATCCTTGCCGAGGCGGGTATCGAAGATTGGGACACCGCAGCTCAAACGGCATATGGATTCATTCATTGCCACTCCGCTTTCCAGCGTACTAAAGCAGCAGTGGCTTTTCTAAACAAAGCGCTGGATGGCATTCGAGGGAGTTTCTCTGAGTTGGGTAGGTTGGGATTGTCGTCTCCATTCCTTGAGGATGGCACTATTGCCACGGCTATGCAGATTACGGAGGTTATTGAACAAAAGGAGAATGATCCGGAGGCATTCAAGGAATTCGGCAGCCCCCCAATAGCAGCAGATATCGAGGCAATCATTCATCCACTCTCTCAGCTATTTTTCCATATCCAGGCAGGCGCTGGCCTGCTAGAGGTGCTGCCTCATAAGGAAGCTATTGATCTCCGTGGGGCACAAGAGAATTTGCGCAGCATAGCAAAGCCGTCCAAAAATGAATGGGTGCCTTTGCAGGCTACACTTTCAAAGCTCTAACTCCATTCGCCTTATAAATGAAGGCTCTGGTCTGTAGAACCAGAGAGTTTTTGGGTTCTCCGTTCCTTATCTAAAACGCCCCTATTAGTTGCCAAAAGCTGTTGAAATAATGATTCAAGCAGCTCCCTTCGGGTCCCTTTTTTTTGCTCATGTTAGTGCGCTGGCCTGTGCGTCTCCGCGTTTCTTCGGCTTCCCGGCAGGTTTTGATCTTTCCCTTTGCACATTCCTCGCTTCGCAACTTCGGCGGGCAGCTCCCCTTTCGGCTCCTGAAATACTGCACTGGGCGCCCACGTGTCTCGCCTACGGGGTTTTTCATTTTTCTATTTGCTTTGTGTTTCATTCGGGTCGCTAAGCCTTTCATAAAGGTCCGATACTCCTAAAGTTCATCGAGGGGCCCACATCTTTGTACGTGGCGATGTATCGCAAACTTTCCTAGCAAGGATAGAATATGCTGTGTCGGGCTGCAAAAGACTTCTATTGGCCTTCTTTATTTCCTGACGGGACCTACCTTCGCCCACGTGTCAGCGGTTCGCAGCTTTTAAACGGCAGCAGGAATGAGAGCACCCTGGGTTGCGAAACGCGGCCACGCATCTTTCACCACCCGGTTCATATAGCCTTTCCTCATTTTCAAAGTGACCTCAGTCCCCTGAACACGTGTCATTCCTCCGCAAGCTCTCAGTCGATGGAGGAGGAGTTTTCTTTCGGGCCACTATTTGCTGCCACGTGCCTTACATTGATTATCAAAGCAAGCTATGAGATGGTCGAGCGGGATAGTGTTATTGGGTGCTGCTCGTCATGGTTCTCTAGAGCGGTGGGCGGCACTTATCGCTTCGAAGCCTGGTTGGGACCACTACCATCATTACAAAGGGCACGCCTATAACTGATCAACTGGACGCGATGCTCTGACTGGCTGCTCTCATAATGGCATTGGGAATATTTTTATTTGGGCATCATTACGAGAGATTGTGGAATCTTTTTGTTACAACTCTCCAGGCAGTGGGATTTTGCTCTCCGGCTATATATACTCTCTCTGTTGAGGGGAAATGGTCCAAGATTTTAGAAAGAATACTGGTTTTAGCAAGAGACACCAGGCCTCTTTTGCATGTTTATTTGCAAGAAAATTTCAGACTGTGCCTATTATTCGGCCTTTCTGTTTTTCATGTCTTGATTAAGCTGTGAACTGTGCTTCTTATTGTCTTAGGCATTTCATTTGAGGAGACTTCTATACATTGAATGCAAACTTGTTGGTCTAAATCATGTCTTAATGACTCTTCTTAGCAGTAAGAATGTATGCGCTACTGTTTTATGTCAATTAAATGAATTGTTTATGCTATTGCTTTAAGTTTCCGATGTTCTGGAACATAACAATAACATTCAGGCCCTTGAGTCTATGATTTATCGTGCCTATCAGAAAGCTTTGGTGCATCGCCTTAGATTAATATTTGTTTCATTATATCCGTTTCCTTTTCCCTTTCCAAAACCCATTTTATAGAAGAAGCCAGCTTCTTTAAAATCTGGAGGTCACTCAGTTTGGCACAAAGGGGTCCCCCTTGAACTGAGTTTCCCATAAAGGCACTGTTATTTTGTCAAATTTTGGCGTCAACAGACAGTTTTGCACCTTGGTTAGACCAGTCTAATCTTCATCCACTATTCCACATGTTTTGTTCATCCATAATTTACATCTGCATTCCCCAAAGGTCATTTTTTCATCTTTCAAATCACATAAGAACATCATAAAGCATCTTTAGGTTGCATATCCCTCATCATTTTCGCAATCCAAATCCTCTAGACTTCATTTGAAGTCTTTATCCAAATTGACCTAGGTGTCTAAAATTGATCATCATCCTACAATGTTTGCTTAGGATTGCCATCTATGTTGAGTCAGTCATCATCATTCGGCCCAATCAATCCACTTCCATCTCAAGTTGAATTTGGTGCAACAATCATCTACCTATCCATAATCTGATCAATCAACACCTTAAGTCACCTAGGGTGATCTCTGAACATGGTTTAGAATCCCTTTCATCATCGAATCTCATCCAATTATTCAATCTTATCGATCGTTTCATCAAAAAATTATATCCAATCTATTCCTCATCCAATCATCCAATATATCAACCTAATCCAAAGTCATCCCTCTCCAATCAATCCAATCTATCCAATCAAATCAATCCTTTAATCATCATTTAGGTCATCTCTGCATTACATCATAGAGTCTAACCTAATCATAGTAGTTCTGCACTTTCGCCTGTTTAGACTCGGTCAAAAACCAAGAAGCAAATGGTAGAACAACAAGGCCAAGGTTCCCAGCCAAATATCTCACAAGACCCCAACAACATTTCCAATACCACACAAGATCCCAACAACATTGCAAATATCCTTTTAAATCCCCATAACGGTGCATTGTCACAATCCAACACCAACGACCAAAACACCTCAGCGCCTAGAGATAAAAACATGGTCAATCAGCTTGAAGTCATAGTCGATGAATACCTAAGTAATCCCACTAATGTTCAGATGATGGATCACCTCCTCAATGAGCATGGGGATAAGATTCTCGCTACTCTGATCATGGAGGGGGTAAAACCACCACCTGACTTTAATATGTCATAATATACTGCTACCTAATCTATTCATGTGTCACAAGATTTGCAGACCTCACAAAATTTTCTAGGAAATCCTTTTGTGCCTGAAGGTGCACCCATAGATAATTGGTATCATCCTAAGTTCAGAAATTTCATGGTACACCAAGTCCCCACTTATCCTCTCCTTTCATCCACTACCTCTACAACACCACCTGATTCTAATGATCCCTATGCCTATGGCATGCCACAAAATAACTATCTACTCCACCACTTCCACATCAACATCATGTTCAACCACCCATCAATATTGGGGGCACTCCACTTCTTGTGTTGATACCACCTCTAGGACTTGCACCTATTGGTAATCTACTACCGCCACCCCAACTCAATATTCAATCAACTTAAAGGATTGAAAGGCTTAAAAACACCCTAAACCATCAAACCCTTGTTTATAGGGTGAAAAGTCACCAAAACAATGAGGGTTTCCTGAATAGCTCACTTACAAACCTCCAAACCTCTATTCATCAGTTGGAACATGTTTTATTATGTCTTCTAAAATATTTGAATCCATTTTCAATCCCTTACATGCATGTTTTCTTCAAAACCCTGTGTGAAACCTTCATTGACAAGAGGGAAAACTCATATTTTTGTCTTGAAACAGTAACTTTGCATCATTTTCTTGTGACCCCTGCACTCACACACATCATTAAAATTTAAAATACATCAAAATCAATCCATTGCACTAACCATCCAACACTACATCAATGGAATGGACATTGTGAAAACAACTTTGCCCGAGCACTAAAAGTTTCCTTTTATTCCTTTGTTTCTTAAAAACTAACTTTCCACTCTTTGAAATAACTCTTTCCTAAATGTGATTCCACAAGGATTTGTCTTTGAAATTCCTAACTATCAATACACAAATAGAAAGAATAGAAAGAATGTTGATAACTCATAAAAAAATAGGGGCTTTTATTCAAGATTTTGTTACAAGACTACAAAAAAGTGTTGCTTCTCCTCGCCATACATGGCTTTTAAAGATGTTTCTCTTTCATTAACTGACTTGCCATCAGTTGAAGCTTTCTAACTACCCTTTAACCCTTAATTTCCTTAATTTATGCTCTTTTGTTGCATAATTACATCATGACAACTTTTTTGACAATATTGCATTATTTGCATTATTTTTTTGTATTTTTCCCACTTTTACAAACTAGTGACTTATTATATGGTGTAAATACATTAAAATTCATCACTTCATGGCTGTCACTCATCATTTTGACTTGAACATTACAAATTGGAAAAATTAGCCTTTTAAAGGCATTACATGACTTGGGTACTCCTACACCACATACATGCTTAACAACCTATCCTAGGGATCCACAACACAAGATGATGATCCGATGAAGCATACAAATTGACATACTAACCAAATATTTTGTTCTTCATGTTCTTTACCAGTAATACACTAGACTTAACTTTAACTGTCAATATGACCAAGTTCATATTTGCAGACCACAATAGTGACTTTGGTTGCGATCAATTACAACACTAGAAGCCTTACCAATAATCTCCCTAAGCCATATACCAATGCAAATATGGATAGGGCGTGGTTTATATTTAAAGAGTATAAAGCCAAAATTGGGGGGGGGATGGTTTGAACCGCTAACCTCCACCTTACCACTTATTGCTCCAACCACCATACCAATCCATAGGTTTTGAGTTATTTCCAGTGGTAGTTTATTTTATTAAATGCTTTGAAGTTGATGAAAACAAAGATTTTGGCACCCGAATGCTATATGCTCCTTCTAGGGTTTTTCACCTAAAAGAAGATAAGATTGGAGCCAAAATGCACTGTTTACACTCAAAGAGGGATATGATATAAGTGTAATGTGCCTAAATGAAGTAAACTAAATACAAAGAACTAAAAAATACTATTAAATATGTATGCAAAACTAAGAAATATGAAGTGTTTGAAAACATAGTGTTGTTTGCAAAAGACCTCAAAAGATGAATAAAAATGTAAATAGAACAAAATAGAAAGCTACAAGAGTTAATGTATGCACTTGTAAACCTAATTAAGACTAGAAAAGACTCTGAAAAATAGGAAATGTTGATTTTTTTACTAACTAGGACTTATTTGCCACCTTGGGAAAATTAGTCCCAGATCAAGGTTTCTACATAAAATCTTGTTTCTACTAAAAGGGTACTGGAATCTACACTCTACTCTCATAGACACCTCTAGTAGGACTCATTTTCCATCCATGGAAAATCAATCCTTTTTCTATTTTCTAGACATTCAAGTTTCAGATCTGCACTTTGTCACTTGGACAACACTTCTTGATGAAAACCCGGATCTGAATCTCTGAAAAATACCTGCAAAATAGTTTTAATTTTTTTTTCTAATGGGGGGTTTTCCTTGGTCAAACACCTAACTTGATAGTTAAACCTTGAATGGACAAAATCTACATAAAACCCTAGCCCTAAGTGTGTCTAAGACTAGGAAAATATGAAGTAAGACAAAACCCTATTCTAATGTGCTAGAATAAGATAATCAAATGTGATTTGAATGATGCAAGACTTCAATTCAAGAAACCCTACAACATTTAAAATGAATGTAACTAACATGCAAATGGGTATGTGTAGGATCATGATGGGCCAATAAGTGGCAATATGATGGGTATGTGTAGGGTATGTGGTTGACAACCTTTTTTTTACCCAAAATTGATGAAAGAAAAAGGGTTTTTAAAGGAGATTCTCATATTTCTACCAATATAAATTATGCTTTACTTTAAATTCAATAAATAATTATTATTCTTCTTCTATTTGAATTATGACTAAAGTCTTGATTGATAGACTAATTGAAAAAAATCTATAGCTTTCAAACGATATCACATTTTTTGAATCGGAAACATGCATCACATTCTATGCTTCACATACTATAGGATTAAAATAAAAATTGAATTTCATGAAGTTTTGACCAAGTTAAGGTGGTCAAACATATGATTTTTTATATTTTTTAAAAGTTGTAATAAAAAATTCATAATTAATTATTTACTTGGAAAAAAATTACAAAAAATATGCATCACATCAGGGCATGAGTCCTCTACTTCTATCTAAAATCTTATAAAAAATTATTATCATTTTATTATGGTTAGGGTGGTTAGACAGATGCCTACATTTTTTTTTCCCTAAAATTTAAGTGCTACTGTATTGAAATTTCAAATTTTCACCAAATAGATTTAAAAAATAAAATAAACCTAGTAGTTTGGAAACTACATTCAATTTTCTGCAGATTCTATTCTTACATATTTTTAAAATAATATAGATAACTTATTCAAATTTTTACGTCAAGTTTCCTAACTCTAATTTTTTTTAATTTTCATCGCCACTTAAGGGCCTATTTTTTCCATGATGATCCTGCACATACCCAAACCTTAAATATAAAGATACAGAGAAAATGGAAGATGGAATTACTTTGAAAACAATTCATACGGTGTGATTTGATGGGTAGTTGCATCTCCTCAACCTAGATTTCTTCATGATTCTCCATAGGAATCCATGATCAACTCTTTGCAATGCTAGATTTTGAATGGTAAGTGAGCTTGAAGACTTACAAAAAACCTATCTTGTTGTCCAAAAGCTTCAACTTTATTGTAGAAATGCTATTGAATCTTATTTTGAAAGATATTTTTCTCTTGACTCTTGATTTTGCTTTGTAAAAATGACCTAAAAACACGTATTTATAGGCAACAGTACCTAATTGCTCATTATTAAGACCTAAGAGGTTGACATCCACTAAAAAATTTGAATTAAGTCAGTGAGTTTACCACTTGAAATTGAAAACTCCCCCAAAAGGGACTCATTCACCACCCTTGGTGAATGGGTCCCACTAGAGGGGACTCATTCACCCAAGGTGGCAAATGGGTCCCAAATGAGGTTTTTGGGGGTGGGTTTTTGAGATATTGCTGTTTTAAGCATTATTTGTCGAGATTTATATGATTTTTGAATAAAATGGACCTCTAGATCAAAAATAATGAACATTGGGGGCCTATAAATGCATTTTTTAAGAGGTGATTGGTGCAAGGGAGTCTAAAATAGGACTAAGTTAGGCCACAAATTGTGCTTTATGTAAAGGAGTACAATTTTTGTGTCCATAGTTAGCCCCCACTTTAGTGCCCATATGGCTCTATGTGCATATGTAAGCTAAAGAACTCCAAACCGTATACTTTATTGCACAAAAGGATACTCATTCAAAAAATGAAAGAATGAAGCCCCCAGTGTAGTTATTTGCAAAACCACAACATTAGGATCTGTATCCTACAACAAAAATTCGTTAGTTGTCCAAAATCCTTTTATCTAACTTCTAGAAATCAAATTTGAGGGTAAATGTATGCCCCCCCTTGATTTCACTTGCTTTATAGAGGTGAATCAAGGTATCAATCTAACCACATTGAATAAGGAACATCATACCGTAGGGAATTTCTAAGTACCATGCCATGTAACAATAGATGATTGATGATTTTAGGTGCGGAATCACAATTCCAATGCATCAAACGGTGTCAAAAATGTAGTTCCCTAGCTCCTGTTATGTTGTTTTGAAGAAAAGTTAATTTAGTAACTTATAATAGAAAATAATCCTATTTTCATGCATAAGAATAAAAGTGATGAAAATAGGTTAAAAGACGTAAAGGATAGTAAATTGTCACTTACTGTTGCATTTTACTTTCTTGTATCTTGAGAGTGATGAGTGAGACGAGAGGATGTCGAGTAGACCGGATTACACACCTTCATGACTAGATGAGATTCAAGAGCAGGTGGCACGTGATGAGTTGTATCATGAGGTGAGTCAATTTTGCAACCTTCGCATAGTGAGTTTTGCAATGATTTAATGATTTTTATGCATATATAGGTTAATTTAGGATCTCAGAAAACATCCACAAGGTGTCCCCTTTCTTCATAAAGTGTCTCATTTGTTCGCAAAGTGTCCCATTTCTTTGCAAATTGTCTCATTTCTTTTCAAAGTGTCCCAAAAGGGTTCTAAAGTGTCTAAGGCCTTTAGAAAAGCACACTAGATGGAATTTAGCACACTTGCATGATGAATAATGTAAAAATTAAGGATTTAGATGAATTTTTAGAGAAAATTGTTGTGATTTTGATAGCTACTTGCTTGGTCGTGATAGCGGCTAGGGGGGAGAAAGTTAAGCTTTTTGAGAGACCTAGCTACAACACTATTAGCAGAGGAGACAAAGCATCTTCATGTAGTAAGCATCTATTGGGCATATCAGATGCCTCCTATGAGGTACCACAATGCCATGCTGATGGCCCTATGTGAGTGCTAGAATTCTGATAAATGTACATTTCACCTCCTGACTGGGGAGATGACCACTACCCTAGAGGATGTACACTAGATTCTCTGAGTTCATATTTGGGGAGAACGGGTACACTTTCAAGGAGATCAGTCATTTCATGAGTAAAAGTTCAACATGCAGTACTGCCTTGATAGACCTGTTCATGATGAGCACGCGAGAGTGTGAATCTATTTGTTGATGCTACTATATTCGTGAGCCCCCATAGTGAGGAAAATTATGATGCACATGGTGGATCTTGTACTCAATCCAAATGGATGAGCGACACACCTTGATGCAAGATTGGTTCATTGATTTGCAATATGGCAGAGCATAAGACAGTCTACACTTGGGGACGTTGTATCCTGAACATCTTTATTATGATCTGGGTTGATTTTTTTGGGAGATATACATTATGGTGCATTGCATGCTTCTATAGTTGTGGTGCCTTGAGCATATTACATGCACCAGGCTTGACAATTTCCCATTTGCTATAGCCATAGGGTATCCATGAGCCTTCAACTATCCTCTATGATGCTTATGATAGTATGAAGACTTGATTTTTGGAGAGTGAGATTTGACTAGCTGGAGGAGGACGAGATCCTTTGGAGATCTTATCTACTTACACTATAGTGGCTAAATCCTATAGGGAAGTTGAGGAGGATGCAGGTAGACATATTTTTAGCTGGTTGGCATGACTATGTAGTGCATTAGTTCTATTATGTTTGAGTCATGCGATAGTTCGAGTAGATGCAGACACCATTGAGGGAATACCCCTTTATCAGGAGATCAGTGCAGAGTTCCTGGAGTCCAGGTGATACTGTTCGGCTTACTCTAGACCATGTTTTCTATAGTGACTCTGATGATTTAGATCACAATCGACCACCAATTTTTGATGTTGTTGTTGTTGATAGCACAAATGAGCATGAGGAGTGGTGGTCAGTGACATGACCAAGTCTTATATTTCTAATGGATGTCCCTATAGGTGATGCAGGGCTAGTGCCAGATCAGGGAGATGAGGTAGAGGATAGGGTTGAGGATGTACGATACAGGGCTGCAAATATATTCACAAATATTATAGATGATGAGTATGATTCAAATGTCAATCTAGACTATGAGGGCTAGGACAGGGGAGACGAAGATGAGGATTAGGAGAAGGATGAGGAGGAGTATGAGGAGGAGCCACCCTTGAGTGAGGGTGATGAGGTAGTGGTTGAGGATCGACATGAGTAGGGGGAGTCCTCACACACTCATGTGACCAGATCATGTGCAGTAGCCACAACAGACATTAGTACCCATGGTCACGGAGAGGCTAGCACATCCTCCATGCCCCCCAAAGAGGATGAGGTTGATATCCCTCAGCCTGTTGGAGATATAGGTGATGATATTTAATTTATGCATGTTCTTTATGTTACTACTTACATTTCATACATATATATGAGGATGTGTACTGATCATTTACTATTTCTACCTTACAAGAGCCTCAAGAGACTAGCAAGATTTCTACTGACAGGCTACTACAGAGATAGTTTTGTTGGCCCATAGTTGTTGTTGCACCAAAATATCAACATGTTAATGCCTGATACAACTACTAGAGTTAACGGATCCATGGGAGGTGGTTAGTCCAAGTCACAAATCCTGAGGGAAGTGATGAACATCTACCAACAAACTCCCCGTCAGCATTACCCGATGGGATTCAAACCCAACATCTTTGGCTCTTATACGAATTGTTGGTCCATAGTTTTCATTCCACCAAAATATCGACCTGTTAATTCTCGATACAACTACTAGAGTTAACGGATCCATTGGAGGCAGTTAGTCCATGTCACGAATCTTGAGGGGAGTGTTGACCATCTGCCAACAAGTTCCTGCATCCATCGATGAGGAGGAGGTGGACCCTAATTGCATTCCCCCACCGATCATGGAGGAGGAGCCAAAATCACTCATACCATTCAAAAGGCTATTGGAAACATATGAGAGCATGAGGAGATGACTCCGTTGAGTTGAGACTATAGGACAGTCATCCCAAATGCCAATAGAGGTAGAGACTATAGGTAGAGGTATCACAGCTATGGGCAGAGAGGGATTAGATAGCAGAGGAGCGGCATGTTGCTCTTGGGAAAGTACAGGGTTTGGAGTTTGCACTCAAAGTTAGTGGATCATGATCATGATCACACACAATCATCTCACAACGTTTGGGTACTAGATCATGAGCACCAGAGCCTAAGGGGTCTAGTTCTCATAGACCTTGGTGATGTATATTATGATGAGATGTACATAAAACTTTTGGATATATATATATATGAGCATTTGATGTTTTAAGAATTATCTTAATGTGTTTGAATTTTAAATGGCAATGTGATTAATTAAATAACTTGTAAAATTATTTAATTAATGGCTACATGAATTAACAGGATTGATGTGATCTAATGTAAAACATATTTCAATTTCACTTTAGATACATCATTGTTATTTGAAGGATGGTATGTTAAATTAGATACACCTATAATTCATATAAGGATCTAACATAACATAACACGAGAGTGAATAGTATGGAAGCTAAAGTAATTATAAAAATAACTTAAATAATTACCTTAGTGTTCAAGACAAACACATGATCATTTGTCAAGAATGAAGCAATGTGAAAGTATTTAGAATGTAACCAAATAACTTTAGGAAACACTGCTATATCATTCATACTATTCAAAGAGACTAGAGGTAATACCAGTTCACATGTGCAGCATTAATGGATTCCTTAAGGGGTGTGCCATCTAATTATGTTAACATGTATGCACTAGACCCAAAAGCTTTGTCAACGATGTAAGGTCCTAACCAATTAGAACTGAATTTATCACATTCATTTGGGTTGACATTAACGTTACACTGATTAGTAGATGTACTAAATCACCCTTTGGAATGATCGATGGATAACATTAGGGTTGTAATGATTATGTTTCCATTTATAATAAGCTTGAATATTTTCAAAAGCATTAATGCATTGTTCATCAAGCATCTCAAGCTAGTGTAATTGTTGTTTCTTATAATGCGGTTCATCGACAAGTCCTTGAAGAGAAATTCTTAGTGTAGGGATTTCTAACTCTAAGGGAATTATTGCTTAACTACCATAGACAAAATTATAAGGTGTGGTCCCTATGGAAGATCAAACACTTGTACGATAAGCCCAAAGTGCATAATACATTTGTGTCTACCAATCCCTATGAGTTTTTTTAATAGTTTTCTTGAAAATTTGTTTAAGAACTTTGTTAGTGGATTCAACTTGACAATTAGATTGCGGGTAATAAGGTGTCAAAAAATGATGTTCAATATTAAAGGTCTCCAAAAATTTCTTCACTTCATTATTCTTAAATGGTGACACCATTATCAAAGACTAATGCAAAAGTAAGTTCAAAGCAAGCAATAATGTGTTCCAAAATGAAATAACATATTGCCTCAGTTGTGGTAGATCGAAGAGGAATAACCTCTACCCATTTTGTGAAATAATCAATTGCAATGATAATAAAGGTATGTCTAGTGGAAGAGGGAGGTGAAATTTTTCCTATAATGTCTAACTCCCAAACCGCAAAGGGCCATATCAGAAGTTGAGTTTGAATTCACTAGTAGGAGCATGATGTAACTTGCTATCTTCTTGACATTTATGACATTTGCGAACATATTCAAAGCAATCATGTTCCATTTTGCACCAATAATACCCAATACGTATAATTTTTTGAACTAATTTTTTCCCACCAAAATGTCCTCCACAAGCACCTTCATGGCCTTGGTGAAGTGCTAGAGGTAACTCAGATTTTTTTAAGTATTGAAGTAAGATACCATTGAATGACCGCCAATATAGCACATCAGCAAGGATGACATATTTGGATGCAAGCTTTCATATATGAGCATGGAAGTTTTTAGTTATTTGCTCAAGAAATTTACCACTTTTCAAATAGTTGAATATGGCATCATACCATTCACTCGAGTTTTCCTTATCTGTTGTTAAAACCTCATCCATGTGGTCGTTAATCAAGGGTTTCATAATAGGGTGGATAGTGAATGTGAAATATTTTGAAGACTCTTGAGGGGAGATAAGAGAAGCAACACTAACCATTGCATCCACAAGTCAATTATCTTTGTGTGGGATATTATCAATGGTAAATGTTTGAAACTTCTCTAACAAGTGCATGATAAGATCTTTGTACTTGGATAATTTATCATTTTTAGCTTGGTATTTCCCATTGATTTTTTTAATTACTAATTGTGAATCACCAAATATATTAATATCTTTTACACCCATGACTAAAGTAGCAGGTAACCTAGCAATTAATGTCTCATATTCGGCTATGTTATTTGTACATAGTGAATTTAATCGATATGACAAAGGAATAGGCTTTCCTGTAGGTGGGATTAATATAACCCCAGCACCAGAGCCTATTCTATATTTAGATCCATCAAAATAGAGTTCCCATATGTTAGTTGCAAGTGATAACACACTATCATTAGGAAAAGAGTGATTTCCAAGTAACACAAGAGGAGAAGGAGCATCGGCTAAGTGGTCGGTCAAGGCTTGGCCTTTGATTGCTTTTTGTAAAACAAACTTAACATCAAACTCAGTCAACAACATTACCCATTTAGTGATACGTCCTGATAGGCTTATTTTATTGAAGAGGTTTTTGAGAGGATCAAATTTTGTCATGAATTGTATTTCAACATTTAGTAAATAATGTCACAACAAGTACTAGTAGCGAATACAAGAGCCAAACATTGTTTTTCGATTGGTGTGTATCAAGTTTCATAATCGATTAAGGTTTGAATAATGTAATAAATAGGATGTTATTCTCCATTATCATCTTATTGAGCCAATAATGTTGTGAGAGAATGGGCTGACATAGCTATGTAAAGGATAAACGGTTTGTTTGGCATAGCACGTTGTAAAATGGGTGGAGTTACAAGGTATTCCTTCAAACTCTCAAAGGCCTATTTACAATCCTCATTCCATTCAAAATTTACATCCTTCTTGAAGAGATGTGTGAAAGGTAAAGCTCGAATAGATAAGGAGGTGAAAAAATGACAGATAGCTTGAATTCTTCCTTGTAATGTGCACAATTTAGAAACATTTTGAGGAGGTGGCATGTTGATTATAGAATCAATTTTCTGTGTCCACCTCAATGCCTCTATGAGATATGATGAACCCTAATATTTTACCACTATCCACTCCAAAGACACTTTTTCGGATTCAGTCTCATGTTATATTTACGCATGTGTTCAAAGATTTGTTGAAGGAATATCAATTTCATTACTCTTTGATAAGATTTATTGATTATAAAAATGGAATATCAATTTCATTACTCTTTGATAAGTGGCACCATAACCCAACAAAACATTCCCTAAACAGTTGTGAATGTTGTCTTGTATTGATCTTGTGGGTTTATGAAAATTTGATTATAACCAAAAAATTCATCCATGAATGACAAAAAGCATGTCCAATAGTTGAATCCACAATCATGTCTATATTAGGAAGAGGAAAATTGTCTTTTAAGGAAGCTTTATTCAAGTCACAAAAGTTTGTGCATATCCTAATATGATTATCAGGTTTAGCAATTGCGACAATGTTTGAGATCCAAGGAGAATATTCAATAGGTTGAATGAAACCTGCGTCTGGGAGTTTTTCAAGTTCTCCTTTAACATGCAAGGCTATCTTAGGATTCATTTTGCGTATCGTTTTTTGAATAGTCTTAACATTTTTAGCAAGAACAATGTTATGCATGATGATTTTTGGGTCTATTCTTGGCATATTAGAATATTTCCAAGCAAAAAAATTAGGAATTTAATCATGAAGCAAAGTTGTAGTGTCCTCTTGTTCTTCATTGTCAAGGAACTTCCCAATCTTAATAAATTTTTCTTTATCATCAATATCCATTGGTATATCAATTGTATCTCCTAAGGGGAGTGCATTAGACTTAGGAATTTTAGGATCATATGGTTCTTGATTAATATCATTGTCTTTTTGCTTGGTACTTATCATTGCACATGTAACTTTTCTCATGGAAGAAGAGGGTCTATCAGAAGCTCCTAAAAATTGTTTCAAGGCTTCATCACTTTCAACATACTCCCAGGATGATGGTGAATCCATATGGGTATGTGCAGGATCATCATGGAAAAAATAGGCCCTTAAGTGGCAAAAAATTCAAAAAAATCAGAGTTAAGCAACTTGACGTAAAAATTTGAATAAGTTATCTATATTATTTCAAAAATATGTAAGAATAGAATCTGTAGCAAATTGAATGTAGTTTCTAAACTACTAGGTTTTTTTAATTTTTAAATCTATTTGGTGAAAATTTGAAATTTCAATGTAGTAGCACTTAAATTTCATGGAAAAAATAAGAAGTAGGTGTCTGTTTGACCACCCTAACCACAATAAAATGATGATATTTTTTATAAGATTTTAGATATAACTAGATGACTCATGTCCTGACATGATGCATATTTTTTTGTAATTTTTTTCCAAGTAAATAATTAATTATGATTTTTTTATTACAACTTGTAGAAAATATAAAAACTCATATGTCTAACCCCTTTAACTTGGTGAAAAATTCATAAAATTCAAATTTTTTTAATCCTACAGTATGCAAAGCATAGAATGTGACACATGTTTCAGATTCAAAAAATGTGATACCATTTGAAAGCTATATATGTTTTTCAATCAGCCTATCAATCAAGACTTTAGTCATAATTCAAATAGAAAATGAATAATAATTATTTATTAAATTGACAGTAAAGCATAATTTATATTGGTGGAAAGTTGAGAATCTCCTTTAAAAACCCTTTTCGTTTCATCGATTTTGGGTAAAAAAAAGTCGTCAGCTACATACCCTACACATACCCATCATATCGCCACTTTTTGGCCCATCATGATCCTACACATACCCATATCAAGAAATTCGGGATGCTTTAGTGTAAGATTAAATTGTGGTTTATATGAGATGGTGTTGATGTTGAGCGATGGGTGTTGAGTTTCTTTTGTTGTGTTAGAAAAAGAATATCCTAAACTACTCTTTGCCTCTTGTGTATTAGGTTCAATAGGGACATGAATGCATTGTTCATTCTTTCCACATCCTTTACCATTATATCCCAATTGTTTTACAAGTTCATAAACCCAACCACAAATTCATTCAATTTTTGTTGGATCGAGTGGGTGTTGATAATCTATCTCATCAAAATTTGTTGTGTAAGTATTATTTTCTTCCAAAGTTGATGTCGTAGATGTTGGGGAGAATTTATCCAAATTTTGAGTTGTCATAACCATTGATTGTTCCTATTTTTCATCATTTTGTGTGATTATGTATTCATCCATGAACGAAGGTGTGAATTCTAAGGTACCCCAATCATCACCTAATAATTTAGAGATGAAGTGGGTATGTGCAGGATCATGATGGGCCAAAAAGTGGCAATGTCATTAGTATGTGGCTGACAACTATTTTTTAACCCAAAATTAATGAAACAAAAAGGTTTTTTAAAGGAGATTCTCAGCTTTCCACCAATATATATTATGCTTTAATTTGAATTTAATAAGTAATTATTGTTCATTTTCTATTCAAATTACGACTAAAGTCCTAGTTGATAGGCTGATTGAAAAACATCTATAGCTTTCAAATGATATCACATTTTTTGAATCCAAAACATGTGTCACATTCTATACTTCGCATACTATAGGTTTAAAAAAATAAAAAAAATGAATTTCATGAAGTTTTGACCAAGTTAAGGTTGTCAGACATACAAGTTTTAATATTTTTTAAAAAATTGCAATAAAAACTTCATAATTAATTATTACTTCGAAGAAAATTAAAAAAAAATATGCATCACATCGGGGCATGAGTCCTCTACTTATATCTAAAATATTATAAAAAAATATTATCATCTTATTGTGGTTAGGGTGGTCAGACAGACACCTACTTCTTATTTTTCCACTGAAATTGAAGTCTTGGACTGCATTGAAATTTCAAATTTTCACCAAATAGATATTTAAAAAAAAAAAAGACCTAGTAGTTTAGAAACTACGTTCAATTTGCTACAGATTCTATTCTTACATATTTTTGAAATAATATAGATAACTTATTCAAAATTTTACGTCAAGTTGCATAACTTTGATTTTTCTGAATTTTTTGCCACTTAAGGGCTTGTTTTTTCCATGATGATCCTGCACATAACTGATTCTACATCTTGTTTATTGGTCTCAAGAGTTTCTATGTGAGATGTTGGAATTAAAGTATTCAGAGGACTCGTTGTTCCTTTTTTAAGTTGTAAGCAACTTTTAGGCTCGAGGTCTATTGCAACTTGATAAATTTTGTTGTTATAGACATATTTCATTACTCGATGGAGGATTGAAGGTATTACATGCATCTCATGAATCCATGGCCTTCCAAAAAGAATATTGTATGCAAGATAATAGGGCATGACATGAATAGGAGTTTGCAAGGTGACTACTCTAACTATGATAGGTAAAGTGACTATACTGAGTGGTTGCTTTGTAGTATTGTCGAATCCCTTTAATAGATAAAGAATCAAGTTTGATTTGTGATTTATGCACACATAACCTATCAAGGAGTTTGACACTACACACATTAAGGGAAGAAGCATTATCAATAGGGGTTCATTTGATGCCTATTGTATTATATTGAGAAATTATCATAGGCAGGTAAAGGGTAAACTCAGGTTTAGGTGGGGTTTGAGGTTGATGTGAAGGTGGATAAAGAACAAGTTGAGGTTGAATGAAATTGGAATCTTGTATTTTAGGTTTCTCACAACAAACCTTAGTGGATGGATTTGGTGAGATGAAGTCTTCAAGGGCTTCATCTAACATATCAAAGTCATCACTACTAAAAGGTTTGGGAAATGAGTTGTCATTAATAGGTTTAGGTTTGTCATCACAAGCCTTAGTGGATGAAATTAGTGAGAGGAAACCTTGTAAGGCTTCATCTAACATGTCCAATTCATCACTACTAAGAGGTTTGGATGATATAGTATTCCTAAAGTGTATCATTGTTTTGAGTGGTTCATTGGTTTGCTTAATACTTTTGTTTGTTTTTTCTAATGAATTTCATCGAAATGAACTAGGAACTAATACTGAAAAGGAACATTGGAAAAATCTAATGCTATCTATAAGTGCCATGAAAGTAAATAATGAAAATGATTTGAATAGAACAAAAAATAACCAAACAGAAACAAAAAAGTAACTGTAGCAAATAGAAAGTGGAGAACATGAAATTGAATTTTGAAAATAGTAATGCAGAAAATGTACTAGGACTGATTCACCTAGGGTGGTGAATGAGTCCCAAGAAAGGTATTTTAAAGATTTTTCTATTTTTTTTTAATTTTTCTATGTGTTCAAGTCTGTAAAATGTAGGGAAGTAATGAAAATGGAGAATTTTGTGATGATTTGATGAAATGAAATGCAATAATGACCTCTAAATGATAGTTTCACTAATGCAATTTTGGTAAGCCCTAGGATGAAAAAACAATGCAAAAGCCAATGCAATGATTCCTAGGATGTGTTGGAATATTTGTCTCAATCCATACTGACATGTAACTCCTGGAAGGAAAATTTGGTGTGACATTAATCATGTCTGGCCGACTAACTATTCTATATCCACTTGAAATGTTCATGTTGCTGAGACAGAGTTGATGTCTGGCCAAATGAATTCTATCGCTATAACAAGGAGCATTCGTTGTGACCTTTTGTCTAAGTAGAAGATCTCTAGCCTAAAGATTGTTCTTATCAGATATTGGGGTAACACAAGGGTCACGAGGAGAAGTCTCAACGATAAAGATAGGTCATGCTGATGGGGATTAAACTTGGTGTCTTCGCGGTGACTCAAAGACTTCAGTATGAAGTCTTGGCGACCGATGGAGAGTCTCGCTGATAGTATGTGACACTCGGGGTGACATGGGATGTTCACTATGACCTCTCAGCGAAAGCGGTAGATAATTCAGTGGAAGCTTTGTCTTTCTATATGACATCTCACTGGAAGTGTGGGGTCTTGCTGATAGTAGTATGGCTTCGGAGTAACATGAGAGATTTCGATGAAACCTCTTGGCGATAGTTGAATGTCTTAGCGATAGATAGGTATCGATTCAGAACAACATAAAGTGCTCAGTGGATGGTCTTGGTAAGAGCGAAGTATCTTTCTGATGGTATAACTCTTCAATGTGACTTTGGATGTCAATATGTGGTCTCATCGAAGAGCGATAGTCTCACAGAATGGAAAACTCACTACGGCATGACTT
Source organism: Sequoia sempervirens (assembly GCA_007258455.2). NCBI lineage: Eukaryota > Viridiplantae > Streptophyta > Pinopsida > Cupressales > Cupressaceae > Sequoia > Sequoia sempervirens. Next base: position 80,899 of record VDFB02295813.1, read on the forward strand.
GAAGACTTCGGCATGAGGTCTTGGTGATCTATGGTAGTCTTGTTGATGGCAAAGTAGAGATCGATATAACTTGTGGCACTCGGTATGAGTCTTGCCGATGAGAAATATCTTGCCAATAGGAATGAAATGGTTATTGGTAGATTTGGTATGACTTGTGGCTTTTGTTATAACAACTTGCCGACTGTTGGGACTCTTGGCGATATCAATATGAAGACTTTGTGGCATTGGGGAAACACTGTTAGTGTCTCACCGATATGCCAACAAAGTTTGAACACCTTTGACCGTGTGACCATCCTTTGTGGCATCTCGTGAACCAATAAGAGGAATCAATTTTCAAATGGTTGGCAATTAGATTTTTGCAATAGTTGCGACACTAGAGCTAAACTGTATGTGTATACCTTGGAATTTATCCTACTCTAATATGCAAAATAACTAAGAAATGTAAAATGAGAAAATACCAAGGACACCTCAAGATTAGCCAAAAGAGTGATATAACGAAAAGGAAAATGAGTAAAATGAAATACAAATAGTTTCACCTTCCTTGTTGTTGATATTTCTTTGATTGGCCCTTGCTTGGAATGGTTTGTGTGCTCCTTAGATGATTGCTTGAATGACTAAATGCAAGATTCAATGTGCAATATGATCAACAGAGATGGCTAAATGATGGCAAAGGATTGAGATTTCAAATTGACAGCATGTAGTTATGAAAATGCCAAGTGTTGAAAATGCCCTTGAGGAAGGGTTATTTATAGAAGAATTTGAATTCTCTAGAGAATTCAATGGTCAAGATTGCTCCAACAAGGCCAGGATGAAGGGCTATGGTGGGTTCAGAATCCACAAGCCCTCACATCTTGACATGTGGAGGGTGACGTGGACAAGGGAATATGAGATGGAGGTGAGGTGTCAAGAAGGTACATGAGGTGGAGGAAGGACATGCACCTTGGGGAATGAGGAGGTTTCCTCAAAAAGGGATTCCTTGTCCCCAAGTGGGAGTGAAAGGGACATTTGAGGAATTTTGGAATTCCTCAAAAATCTACATAGGAAAAGGAAAGGTGGTTGGGGGAATAAGTGTGAATTAAAAATTCACATTCCTATGAGGATCTAGAGGATAAAAGGTGGGCTCCAAAAAGGTGGGACTTGGTCACATGTGGAGATTGTGATAAGTCCAAGGTTCTAGAAGCTTTGGAAGGACAATGTGAATTAAAAATTCACATGGGGAGGAGAGAGACATGGGATAAATAAAATGAGAATTAAAAATTCTCATGGGAAGGAGAGTCAATATCTAAAAAAGAAAAAAGGAAGAATTGACCAAAAAGTGGTGCTAAATTTAGCTAATGACCTTGATTAAGGTTGTGCCAACATTGGATTAGGCTAATTAATGGAAGATTAGAGGCAAGTGGAAAATGTAGGAGGATGTGACATTAATCTCTGATTAAGAGGATGCACATCATAATCATGAATTAATTAAATTAATTCAGATTAGGGAAAGGTTATGGAGGATGTGACGAGGAGAGAGAAAGTGAGGAATTTTAAATTGATTTTAAATCAAAAGGGGAAAAATAACTAAATTAAATAAATTAGCGTATTTATTTAATTTAGAGAGGAATAAGGTGAAAGACAAAGTATTAATTATTAAATTAAATACTTTATCGATATGGGACAAAAGGTGTAATATAAAATTAATATTAACACGATAGGCGGAAAGGCAGTAAATTTAATCATATGGAAGTGATCAAATTTAGATGTCTACATTTTGCCCCTCTTCAAAATATTGTTAGGATAACAATGTTTCGAAGAAAAATAAAATGCGAATGAGGAAAGAGGTGATAGATGGTGATGCCTCTGGCGTGGGAAAATTTAATGATGCCCCAATGACCAGGCTGAAGGAATGGAGAAATGGTAAGAGGGTATGCCCCCTCGAGAGGGCGGTTGGGGAAGGGAAAAGGGGTCCCCGGATGACTTCTCAATAGGAAGAAAATAAGGATACCATTGGATATAGCTCGAAAAACTAAGCAATTTTGGTTTTTGAACGAAGGTGATTTGACACAGTTTGCAAATGGCAGCCTCGGGAACTTTGGGATTAGTTGGAGGAATAAAAAGTTAAATAAAAGGTAAAAAATACCTTTTGGAGGAAGGGGGTTAAAAAGTTAATTTTAAAAATTATCTTGGTCATTTTCACTGTAGCAGTTGAGAGAAAGAGAGGAGAGGTGTGAAAACCGAAGAGGAGACACGATGTCGACGAACAATGACACTGCGATCATGCACCGGGCGGACAGGGTTCATGCAATGTACAGCGGGGGCGTAGATGGAGAGGAGGTGAGTAGAAAGAAAACCCTTAGATTTAATTTATGCACTTTTTACGTAAAAAAGTAAAATTTGAAAACATGGGTTTTGTCGGGGCAAAAATTTAGAAAAATGGGTCCAAGTTAGTTTACTGAGAAAAAGTCCAAAATGGACCGGAAATTGAAGAAGAAGGCGCACCTAGGCGAGGCATAGCCGCCCCAACACAGGGCGCCACCGTCACGGCATGGGGCGGTTCCGCCCTGCCGGAGGGCGGTTCCGCCCCGCCGCGGGCGGAGCCGCCTGTCTGCCGGCGGGCGGTTCCACCCGTCTGCAGGCGGGCGGTTCCGCTCGATCGTGGGGTGGAGCCGCCCTTCTGCGGGCGGATGGCGCCGCCTGACCGCCGGGGCGGAACCACCCGTCTACGGGCGAGCGGTGCCAACCGGCCGTAGGGCGGAGCCGCTCGTCTGCAAGCGAGCGATTCTGCCCGGTCGTAGGGCAGAGCCACCCGTTGGCAGGTGGGCGGTTTTGCCTCGCCGTGGGGCGGTGCTGCCCGTCTGCGAGCGGGCAGTTCCGCCCCAACTGGGAGGGAAACCAGTAGGCGGGGAAAATAGAGAGAAGAAGAAGGAAAAAAAGGCAAAGATAGAGAGAAAAGAAAGACTAAGGAATAAAGATAAGTGTGTTTGTTGATGCAGAGTTTTGATCGGTTACGCGTGTATGAGCGACGGTCAGAGGTGATGGCGGTGATGATAGCAGCGATGAATAGGGAGGACCAGGCGGCATTGGATCATGTAGGGCTAGGTCACTGTGTTTGGTTTCTAGAGGTCAGGGCACATGTGGCGATGTTGACCGCATTGATAGAGAGGTGGAGCTCAGAGACGTCGACGTTTCATTTCCCGACGGGAGAGATTACCGTGACATTAGAGGATGTGTGGCACATCCTAAGGCTGCCGATTGCGGGCCGGCTAGTGAGCGAGGTGGTATCCACAGGGGCAACATTAGATGAGACGTTGAGAGTGTTGTTTGGTGATGTGAGGTTTCCCCTGGTGAAGGGGCAGTTGGATTTGGATGGATGTTTGGTAGTGGGTGTGTCAGCCTTACCGTTATTTTTGTGTGGCCTGATTAGTGGGATACTACTACCAGATCAGAGCATACAAACATGTAGCCTACGGTATATGGAGGTGATCTACCACATTGTTGAGTGGCGGGGGGGACCATTTTCGTGGGGTTCCTGTGTATTGGCGTAGCTGTACAAAGATATGCACAGGATCTGCTATCAGGAGATCTCGAGTGTGACACATGTGACACTACTGCAGATTTGGGCGTAGGAGCATATTGCAGTGACTAGGCCGATAGTGGTGAGGAGGGGGACAGTGGATAACCAGGAGCTTGTGGCTTGGGAGTATGGAGAGGAGAGAGGGTGGATTTTCTGCTTGGAGATGCAGGGGGGATGGAGGGGTGGAGGAGAGCATTCGATGATCTGCGTTCAGGGGAGATAGAGTGGCAGCCATATAGGGCGTGTCAGTTCAGGGGATGGTCAGATACTGGGAGACATGAGGGATATTTTCTAAGCCGATGTTTCATTATTGGTCCACTACCACGCATAGTAGAGTCTCATCAGCCAGACAAAGTGCATAGACAGTTTGGGTTGATTCAGGATATTCCGTCGGCACCGATCTTGTTCCGGCGGTATAGTAGAGAGCTACCATGGGGGGTCACATAGCACCGGCGACAGCCAGGGCATCATGGATGGCAGCAGGATAGGAGGAGAGTAGGTACCAGTGGTGACTGCGTGATATCGGAGGTGGTTTCAGAACAAGTTATGGGAGAGGATTATGCCTATTCATCCTAGGTTGAGGGTAGCAGGTGCGGGACCAGTGGAGGAACCAGAGGAGGATGAGGGAGAGCAGGCAGGCAGAGCAGGGAGGAGGAGGAGACATCAGAGATGAGGGTAGAGGGAGGTTAGCCGCGGGAGAGGGGGCAGCCACAGGCGGGGGCAAAGGTGAGGCCGGAGGGTCGTCCGGGGCGGAGAGGGGCAGCCACGAGAGGAGGCCGGGGGCCCGAAGGGGAGGTGTTGGATGTAGATGAGATGGAGAGTGTGGTGGTATATGCGAGGATGTTGCAAAGGGGAGGAGCAGTTCATGGTAGGATGGCATGAGTCGGCCACGATGATTACAGGTGTGACCAAGCAGCAGAAATCGGGAGGTTCGCCGAGGGCGGAGGCGGAGGGAGGAGTTGGGAGGTAGCACTAGGAGGAGGAGGTCACCCCGGCGGTGGTCGGCTGGTTGAGAGGCAGGGAGAGGTGAGATCATTTTAGGTTAGGTAAGTTGTGGAGGACGGGGAGGCTGACGGGGAGGAGGGAGGAGCCCAGCAGTGGGGGAGGGAGTTAAGTAGGTTGTTAGGGAGGACGATGGGGAGACGATAGGGAGGATGGATAGAGGCCCCGGTGGTTGGGAGGAGGATGTGATGGATGGCAAACGGAGATGTGGCGGAGAGGAGGATGTTCTGTTGAATCATTAGCATTAGTTCCTTATGTGCAGGAAGGTCCCAGTGCGGTGGGAGAAGTGACAGAGTGCGGATATGGCAGTGAGGGCTCATGAGGGCTGGTGAGGAGAGCGAGTAGCAATCATTAGAGATTATGGTCATGGTTGTCGATTATGGAGAACGCAGTCGGTCCTTGAAGAGGATACGAGAGGTTGACTATTATGACATGGGACACGGCCAGTTGCAACCCCGAGAGATCATGGTTTCTGAGTCAAAGGGCGGAGGAAGGGCCGAGTAGGTGGCTGATCGGGGAGTAAGGTGCGGTACTAGTCGGTCGGAGATCTCGGCGGGCGGGATGAGCCGAGGGACAGGTACATGTCTTGAAGCGCGAGCGCAGAATGTGAGGTTGATGCGGAGAGGCCGTGGCGATGGGGCAGGCCACACGAGTTATGCGGGCTGAGAGGAACACAGCACAGGTACAGGTGTAGGTTATGGAGGCAGAGAGGGATGCGGCGGAGGCGCGCCATCAGAGTGAGAGAGTCGCAGCAGAGGCAGAGATACAGTCATTGCAGAGGGGGAGAGATGAGGCAGTGGCAGAGGTAGTGACTCTCCAGAGAGAGAGGGATTTGGCAGAGCTGAGGGTACAGGCTCTTCAGAGAGATAGAGATGCAACAGTGGCTCGGGCATAGGGGGCTGAGAGGGAGAGAGAGGTAGCAAAGAGGCGGATGCAGACCCTACAGGCCGAGAGGGATGCTGCGATGGCTCGTGTTCTGACAGATCAGGGTGAGGGTGGGATGCCCGTAGCAGATGTGCAGATTGTGGAGAGAGAGAGATTATAGGCGGAGTTGGCACAGTATTGGTTAGCTCAGGAGGCCTGGGAGCAGGAGAGGAGAGCTATCACTAGGGATCAAGACAAATATCGACAGGAGCAGAATTCCGCTTGGGTGCAGGTTGCGGAGCGAGAGGAGAATGCGAAAGAGGTAGGATTTTTGATGGCCACATACTATCATTCAGTTCCAGACTTGTCTCAGCGGATATTTTAGTATACTCAGAAGGCACCCTAGATGCCAGCGCCATCCCAGTCACTAGGGACACGGACACGTGGTTACAGTGATTCACCAAGTGTTTTGCTAGGCAGAGGAGCAGGACCTAAGTCTCCACAGAGATCAGATGTGGGGAGTTCATTCGGGAGGTGACAAGCTACTGATTTTTTGACAGATGCAGGATGTAGTGTGCATGATTTATTGACAGAGATCAGGGATGTTCTATATCTCTGGACTTTGTATTTTATCATGTGATGTATGATGGACATGTGACAGATATTCGATTATTTTGATATGGGACAGTTTTTATTGACACCATGTAGTATGTTTCCTCTTATGATGGGTGATTATATGCATGCGTATATGGTATTACATGTTTATATGGATGGATGCATTGGTTTATTTATGCTCATGTGTTGATTTACTTATGCTCATGTTCATGATATGAGATGTTCACATGGATGATTGGAATATGAATAATTTTATATGAATAATGATGCTTATGTTTATTTATGCTTATGCGTTGGTTCATTGAGATGTTTATGGATGATTGGATATATGTACTTATGGAATATGAATAGTTTTATTGATGCATGGTGAGATGATATGTGTAGGGTGATAGGTTATGTGTACCTATGAGATCTATGATGATTTATATATATGGATGCCTAGTTGACTTATTTGTCATGTATGTATATGGATTTTGTATGAACCTTTTATATATGCAGAATGTGATGTATTATGCGTCTAACACTTTGTGATGCAGGTGGCGGTGTATGTATGGACCTAACATGTGGTGGTGCAGGTGGCGATGGACCTAACACGTAATGCGAGTGACGATGGATATATGGCATAATATTTTTGTAATTTTAGAGGAAATAACACACGGCCATAAGTGCCAATAAGAACTGTCGTGATGACGGGAGGTGGGTATGGAGTGATGGTGAAGATGGATGTCATTTGGCATCTGTCAAAAGGTATCAGTATCCTGAGAAGAATGGAAAAGAATGGGGGAAAATATTTGCACAACCAAAACCATAGGGTGAGTGTGAATGCAATGATTATGAAAAATGCAATCCTAATTCAATTTACCATCTTTGGAGCACTGGTTTTTGCTATAGCATAAGACATGATACACCAAGGTATAGAGGACCGAGGTAGATTAGTGTCTAATGCATAAGACAGACACGCCAGATAAGAAAGCTATCCCAATACCCCAAAGTCACGAAGACCTTGTTTGGGTCCGGTATTGAGATAACCACAAGCACGAAAGGATGCCCCAACATAACACAAGACCTCTAGGATCTTGGTGGGTACTATGTGGGACAACCGAGAAAACACAATCAAAGAAAAGATCAAGATATGCCCCTATGTAGACCATTCAAAACATGACATAATATGATGGATTATGGTTGCCTTGAAAAGTGATCATAGGGAGCTCAAATGATAAACAAAAACCAAAAGCATCAAAAGATCGCAATCAATTTCAAATGTCCATTGCCATAGGATCAAGGGGATATATAGAATTGATGAGGTCTGTTAGGAAGGATGTATCCTGTTGAGACCTATGATGGATACTAAGTGAAAAGATCGATATGATATAGGATATTCAAAATTGATCAAATTCATTGGTACAAGTGGGTTTTGTTTGTTAAGGACCAGCTAGATAAAGGCATAGCTTGATGACACAACACAAGGGAGACAAGATGCAACCTAAAGACCTAGGGGCTCGGGGGCCGATCAGAGATTGGCCTTGCCTACGTGAAAGCACAGAGCCCTCGTAGTTCATGGAAAAAGACCATGGATAAAGTGGAAAGAAGAAAATGGTGACCGATGATGAAAGACACAAAACGTGACAGACAAATGCCCTAGGGGAGGATCAAATGACCAACCTTGCCTACGTGAAAGCGCAGGGGCAACGTAGTTCGATAAAAAGACCATGGATAAAAGCGAAAAGGGACTAGTGAAGACAAAGCGATGGAGGACCAAAACAAGGTTGATCCAAAAGTGCCCCAGGGGCAGATCGAGTGATCAACCTTTCCTACATGACAGCGCAGGGGCGACGTAGTTCAAAAAAGTGATGCAGGAGGACGGATCCTAGATGGAGACTGACACAATGGATGGTTCTACATGACGATACAGACCAACTGACAAAGGGAGTGAAGGACATAAGCTCAAAGTGGGATATAAAGAAGCTCGGGATGAGGGATATGTAAGGCGGGTCATCCAGTGCTCAATCAACACATACCAAGCGGCCTAGGCTAATGTGGGTGGGGATGATAGTGCGGATGACAACATAAAATAACTAGGATGCTGGGTAGATAATGATTAAGCCCTCTATGGATGACACCTGTTACCAGGTTTTCACCATCCATACTTATCCAAGGTGCCACCAAGAGGTGGTTTTCACCATAGGACAGATTTATTTATCTTTACTATTTTTTGGATTTTTTCATACTTTTTTTATTTTTTTGATTTTTTTTGATTTTGTAATTTTTTGATTTTTTGATAGGGTAGATCAAGTAGACTTAAGCATAGAACCTTTTTAGATGGAGAATATTGACAGGTTCGTCAAGGGGATCTCCTTCTAGAGTAGTCAACCTATAGGCTTCAGATCCATATTT
>VDFB02295814.1:0-47278 GCA_007258455.2 Sequoia sempervirens
TTGATATGAAAATATATATACCTCTTTGGTGAAATACTTGGGATCTCACTTGGAAAAAAATTAGTGGAATCACTAAGTAGGGGGTAATCATCAAGAGATACCTCATTAAAATCACCCTCAGATAGATAAATAATAGAAATCATGAATAGCTAATAAACATTTTGCATGATTGAAATCATGTGAAATATTTGAGTCTATGAACCCTAGATAACCGTATTTTCTTACCAAGGTCATCATCACACTCAATGAACTTACATTAATAATTGATGCATGTTTGGTGAGCCTCTAACTGATCCATATCCAAGACAATCCTATAGGATCCCAAAGGTATGATACTAGAAGAAAATTGATGGTGAAGTTACTTAAATCCAATAGGCAACCACAAACAAGGGATTCCACAACCACCTTACCATCGATTGCTAACTCAAACTACCAATTATCACTCTACACCATTGCCACTAGCCAACAATTTGCTACCAAGCATGGAGAAAAAAAGTAATACAAAGCACTAGAATTAAAAATATGGAAACATGAACCTAGTCTAACACACTTGAGGTCTCAATGAAGGTGCCCTAATATTCAGAGTGATAGTTATCCATTGTTAAAAAAAAATTGGGACATACCAACATCTCTTAATATTAGCTCTAAAGATACATGCCTTTTCCCACCTACTATTGTAGATATTTGAGAACAAGGGCTTGCAAAGTGGCCATGCTTTCCATATGTGAAGCATTCTCCCCTAGCTCAAGTTTTTGTTAGCACACCTATGCACTCAACTACTAGAAACTTAAGTGACTAGAGCTAGGATAATCACTCTAGACTAATCACCTGAATTGAGTGTCCCAAGTACATTTCTTATTGTGTTCTCTGGAATAACACCCACTAGAACCTTTCCCACTCTAAGGGCCCTATTAGACCTCTAACTTTGTGTTTACTATTTTTTCTATTAACCAAACATGGAAGGAACTTAAGATGCCCTAGAAAAAATTAGTATTTGATATTGAGAACCCCACACACTAAACTTGATGAAGTTGAACCTATTTATTGAACTCCATTTTGACCACCAAACCCTCTAGCAAAATAATCCTCAATAAGCCTAGCCTTCTCCATGGTGACCTCCAAGGTCTTGATCTAAAACACTCAAACACCACCATTTATTGACCATTTAGGCCTCTCACAAATCATGACACTAACATCCCCTCATTCTCAACTAAGCTTGTATATTGCTTAAGCTCAAAGAAATGATTCTCGTACTAATCAATCATTATGACAAGTTGGTGTAGCTTACAAAACTCATCAATATATCTCTACATGTAATGGTTTGAAAAGTATCATGACCAAAAATTCTCAAGGAAAGTCTCCTATAATATAATGGAAATGTCTAGATGATGCTTTATCTCCTCCTAAAGCCACTAGGTGGAAGAAAAACCTCACAAATGTATGATGGTGTATCTATCATTAGTATTTCTATAATAATGATGAATAAAAATAAATGACCCAAAAAAAAATCTAATTCTTTACATTTGAATGCCTTGATGATCCCTCAAAGGTGAGTGGGTAGGCTCAAAGGTCTCTCATGTGCCTTTCCAAACTATTATCCACATCAACTACCTGCCTATCCCCTCCATGAGGTAGCTCTTAAATGAGAATATCCTCCATTCTAGAATGACAAGGGATCTTGGACCGCTCTCTCTTTCCAACCTGGGGCTACTCCTCCCTCACTTCTTCAGAGGGGCATGAATGCATTGAATGAGACACCTCTTGACTTGGGACCAAATATCACTGAAATCTCCTGAAGGATATTGATAACTTATGGGGCACCAAGAGGATTCTCAAGTGGATCTTACACCTACTTAGTGTAGTGTCATAAATTATCAACCCATACAATTTCAAACTATTCTATACTCCCCCTTAAGTTCTTGGACCTAATTATGCTTATTACTTGCCTATTTTATTATCGTTTTCTAAAAATCAAGTTAGATTTGGGAATTAAATTAAATTATTTATGTAATGAGCATAAAAAATAAAAAAAATAGGTATATATTAGGTTTCCCTCACCCTTGTCTACCCTATTTTGGCTAAAAATTAAATATTTCATCATCAACATTAATATGTTTACAAATTTAAATTCAATTATCAGCCTTAATAATTAATGTGGGAAACATTGAAATGCATATAAATACAAGTCCTTTTCACCATTTGAACATCTAGAAATTTGAATATTAATTGAGCATCCTAAAAAGAATTCAAGAAAAATTCAAGAGTAGATTAAACAACATATTTATTATACTTTCATAAGCCAAGCTCATGTTTGCAATGCATCATCAAGATCATGTCAAAGAATAAGTAAGATTGTTTCATATTTTATGTTCATTATCATTGTGAGTACTAACACCTGTAGGATATTAAATCAATTATCATGTTCTCCTTGCATGAGACATTAGTGACATGACTTCATTTCATCAAGGGATGTAAATTTGAATGGTAAGTTCTAGCATTATGATTTATCATTTATTTTTATCCATTTGCCTCTACTTGACCTACGGTAAGAACTCTATCCAACATCATCATAGCCATTGTGGAGGTGGAAATACCAAAATGGGGTTTGAATTAGGAAAGCCCCTACATGACACGATCCTTTCTCTCCTTGTTTCTTATAAATTACAGATCTAAAGTGGATTCAAAGAAGATTGAAGACCTAACATCAAGATCAAGCATACAAGCACATTACTCCATCAAATTAGGGTAGGATTAGTTATTAGTAGACTACCAAAGTTCTAAAGTTGATTCTAATAGGAAAGCACCTACAGACTATAATGCACTTGTACATGCTTTAAAGTTCTAGAAACCCTATTTCTCATACTAGGGCACCCACACCCCTATCTAGCTAGTTTGATCTTAAAGTTGAATGCCAGTTTCCTCTATCTCTTCTCTCTGCTCTCTTATTTTTTGTTCCTGTGTATTAGTTTTGACTTTAATTGAATTAGTGACAATTTTTTGTAGTTGCATAGTTGACCTATTTTTCTATCACAAAATTACACACATCGCATCAATTCACATCATTTGATCTAAACAACCACCAAAGAGGACCAAAACCCTAATTGGTCATTTTGGCTCTTCCTTGAGGATAGTAGTCAGGTGGTTTTCTATGATCATGTTTGTTTCCATTGAATGTTGTAGATTGAAAAGTGTGATTTAGACCCCATATCTCTTTTTTCTATAATACATTTTGGTGAACCTGACATGTAGTACAATTGTGATATTTCTTTCAGGATTCAACCATGTAGTTTTATGAGTCAAACTCATTGACCCATGTGTTACAATTGTAAAATCCTGAGTCACATTTTTATTATTCTAAAATTTGAATGAATATTAGGTCATTTTAAAGTATCATTGTTCAAAGTACATTCATGTTATGTTTAAAAACATTTAAAAAGTAAATATTTGCATGTCACTCTTCATTTCAAAACTCAAAAGTGTTATCTTTTCAGTATTATAGAGATCAATTCAATTAGTTGTAACATCTTGCATGCTAGAAATTATTATTTAACAAGTGATTTGAACTTATTGCATTCATTAAATTTCTTTAAAAACATCAAAACTCATGCATGCATTTGCCTCACATAAACAAATTAGGTTTTCTTGCATTTTTATAATTTTTTTAGATCTTAGACCTGAACCTATACAATATGAGATCCTTAAAACTTGTAGCACATTTCCAAAATTTTAAACTTTAAAAAATTGGCATTATTGGACTAGGGAATCCTCACCACTATCTTGGATTTTTCTACCCAAATTGCAGTGATAATATAATCTTTGTGATTTTTTCTAGATATGTTTAGTACCTCTATTGATCTATGCTAGAATAACTATATTCTATCACTTTGAAGATTTATTCACATAACATTAAGAATCTCAAATTATATATGACAAACAACTTTACAACCTGAATTAGTTCATTTGTGGCAAAACAATTTCCTTTCAAAATGTCTGATAGTTTTAGAAAAGTAATCTCTACTCTAAAATCCTTGCTTGATGTTTCATTTTTTCCTTTGGTAACACTCCAACAAAGGATGAAGCTCATATTGGCTCATTTCTTAACATCTCCCTTCTTAGAGAATATATCTTGGAGCAAGAAGATGTGATCATTGATAGCTTCCTTAATACCACTTTACCTACCATTCATTCACCAACATCCCTCTTGACAATATGATGAATATACATGAAAAATCCATATACCAATCTAATCCACCAAACTTACACACATGTCACAATTCACCCCACACAACTTACATTCCCCCTCTCCACCAAGAATTTGTAAAACGGGTATCATACCATCACTTGATACGTTGTCTTCCTCTCACAAAGAGATCCCTTTATAATTCATCCCCCAACCATTACATTTACATAAAAAAAAATCCCTCTCAAACTCATATTGATCTACATTCCTATATCAATAATGATGCTTCCTCTTCCTAAAATATTCAATTGTCCCATTTGAGAGAAACTAGCAACCTACCTTTTTATTTGGAGATGCATTATGGTTATAGATTTTTAATCCTTTCTATGCAAGGATTTAATACTAACAATGAACAAGGATTTAACATGCTTGTAGAGCTCACACTACAAATTTATATAAAAGGAATAGGATACTGACATCCACAATTATATAAAATATTCATTCTAGAATCTACCCCAATATCTTACATGTAACCATATTTCATCAATGGGATGATATTATCTATAATGATTTTCCTTGTCCATAAAATTGTGGGAAAGGATAATTAATCTTAGGAGGTGTGTATTCTTCTTGAGGATCCCCTCTTCACCCCTGGTTTCCTTAAAATATCAACATAGAAAGTATGCTAACATTTTAAGGGGGGAATATCCCTTATCCATTTTCATACATCAAAATCTAGTGAGATTTGACTTATCCATGTGCCCCTTTAGTGGTGGTATTGTGCATAACACCCCTAAGGTGTGGTTTTCAATTCAATTATGTTCCCCATTAGTAGCGGTATTGTTCATAATATCCCCTAAGGTGTGGTTTTCAAGTCATTTATGTGCCCCTTTAGTGGTGGTATTTATCATAATACCCCCTTATGGTTTGGCTTCCAATTCATTCAACGTGTCCCTTTAGTGGTGGTATTATGCATAATTATACCCCCTATGGTATGATTTTAATTCATTTATGTGCCCCTTTAGTGTGTTATTGGTCATAATACCCCCTAAGGTTTGGCTTCTAATTCATTCAAGGTGTCCCTTTAGTGGTGGTATTGGGAATTGTAAGATAGAAAATTGTCAACACTAGGGTTTTAGGACCTAGGGTAACAAACTTTCTATACTCCAAATTCAAGGATGCCCTAGAGATCTCAATCAAATGATGGGAATGGAAGAAAGAGATCTACTAAGGGAATTTCCTAGGGTATGTTTAGAGATTAATGAGGGGTTCACCACCAAGCTAGGGCTTGGAAAGACAAATGCAATGCAAATACAAATTGATTAACCCTAATTCAATGCAATCTTTCACTAAATGACCTAGAAATGTATATTAAACATAACATAAAGCTACAAGATGAAATGTGTGCACCTGGGAATCTGAAGCAGACTTGGATGAGCTCGAATATGTTGAAAAACCTAAATTTTTGAGCTACTGGGACTCATTGGCCAATTTGGGCGAATCAGTCCTATATCTAGGTTTCTGCATAAGAATAGGTTTCTAGAAAAAGGGTATCTGAATCTACAAAAAATCTTGGAAAAATTCCTGTAGTGGGACTCATTCGCCACTTTTGGGGGATCAGTCCTATTTTTTCATGAAGTGTTCCAAGAGCAAAATCTTGAACTAAAACTTTGCAAGCCTCTGAAGATGGATAAAATAAGCACTTTCCCACTAATTTCATGTAAATCAAATGGATATTTTTTCCTAGATATGAGTTTTTGTGAGTCTTGACAACTTTTCATTACAACTTTGACAACATTTACAACTTTGTCATTTTGGTACTTTTGAAGGCTACAAATTCACTTTTCTTCAATCTATAAACCTACAATCACACATGTAAAGAGGAGAAAAACTTGTTGATTATTAGTGAATAGGGATTTGCCTAGGTCAAACCCCTTTTAGGTAATTAAACCAAATGAAAAAATAATGAAAGATGAACATGAAACATGCAACATAGGACATGAAACATGAGCAATGATATCTTGAATGATGTCTTGTAATGCAAATCAATAATCTAGCATGAAATGGCCATGAAGGACATAGATATAGATCTTGAGATAAGTGTAGAACAATGCTTAATCTTGTATCTTGAAATCAACATCACAACACTAGCTCAATAACATGATTGATGATTGATATCCTTGACATGATGGTGGATCTTGAATTGTTGCAACAATTGATGAAGAATTTTTCCTTTGAATACCTAAAAAATGATCTTGAATGCTTTCTAGATGATCTTGTGAAGTATTGGAATGCTTAACTCTTGAGTGCTTTACTTGATGTCATGTAGGATTAATGAAATAATGATTTAAAGCTCATTTATATAGGCAATCCATCTAATATCCTATGTATTAGATCCCAAAGGCCAACATACATAAAATTTGAACTTAAAACCCAATTTTTCTCACTCAAAACCTTGAAAATATGCCAAATGGGATTCATTTGCCAAGCTGAGCGAATGGGTTCCACTTGGATGGGACTCATTTTCCCAAAGTGGTGAATGGGTCCCACATGGCCTATTTTGATTGCTAAAGTGTCGGGAGTTTGTAAATTAAGTTTATTTATTGATTTTGTCAGGTTTTTTGATTGAAATATGCCTTGGGATGCACAATATAGGGTCTCGGTGGCATATTAATGATAATATTAAGGCCATAAATGCAAGAGGGCCCAAAATTCAATGTGAAAGTGTAAATAAATATATTTTACAACATTAAATTCAGGAAAATTTGGGTGTATTTAGCTAAGAAGGGCCCAAAATCTCATGTGAATGTGTACAACACATTACAACATTATATTAGGTCCATTTAGTTTACAACCCTCCTAAATTTAATGTAAAGGTGCAATAAATACACTTTACAACACTAAATTAGGGAAAATTTAAGTTTATTTAGTTTTAAAAGGGCCCAAGACCTAATGTGGATGTGTAAAACACATCACAACACTAGATCAAGGTGGTATCAAGTCCAATTTATCATTAATTATTCCCAAATTAAGCAAAGAAAAGGGGGAATCTTTTCTGTCATTACGTCTAACCCCCACTTTAGTGAGAGGATGAACTTGCTTCAAACTCACACTAAAGTAGACATTCAAGAGGGTTCCAAGCATACTGATGCGGATGGTCTAGGATAACAAAGATAAAGGAGTGGTCAAGCCCCCAAGATCCAAGATCCTATGTCAAATTGACATAAGCATTGAAGGACACACACAAGGTGTATGATATGGAGCATAAAGATACACAAACATGCAATATCAATAAAGAAAACAAGAAAAAAATAAAAAGAAGTGGATCAAGCTTCGACCATTTGTCCAACACGATGTGGATTAGATCGAAGCTATTTGTCCAAAAATGAATTCTCACTTTGAGGCAATGGAACTTCAGGTTTGTCCACTGGGTGAGTAATCCAAGAAGGGTGAGACACATATGGCTGGTATGCGCTCACGCACACACACGAGTGGTTAAGGGAAAGTCATTCCTTTTTTCGGCTTTCTATCCAACCATACCAAAGTTATACCTCCTGATAAATTTGATAAGGTGCCATGCAAAAATGATCTTTGAGCTTCATGAGACAAGAAAAAATTTGTATGCTTGAAACTCATGAACAAACAAGATGGCTCCATAGGCATGCAAAGCGAGTTATACAAGGTGGCCATATAACTGAAATTGTAAATGTAAAATAGTGTAAGGTATAGTCAAAGGTATTTTGCTTAATTCGTGCAAGGTATCTTCTTAGGGAACACCATGCCTAATGTCTCCAAGAAAGGATAGGTCAAAGAAATATCATACTCTCAGAGGAAATCAAGCCCAATGACACCACCAAGAAAAGGATGCATCATAAGAAGAAATAAAATCGCACAATGAAACATGAGTTTTGATGTATTCCCCCACCTTAAAGTGGTTGCTAACACCATTTTTGTGATAAAATTGCTTTAAAGTAGAAGACATGAAATATTCTTCAAAAAGTCCTATGCCATGTCATATGTTTCCAATAAGCTACGTCATGAACACGTATGTCACATGCAAGCCAACTTAAGGCATTTCATCCACATCCGAAGCTTGCTCTTATATTTACATGAAAGACAATCAACTATCCAAAAGGGACAACAACAAGTGACATATGAGGACAAGGCTAACTAACCCCTTACCCCCACTTAGTGCAGGTTAAGGATGAGCTTAAATGAAAAGAGAGACTAGGTGCTTCAACCCAAGGAATAGCACGACAGTCCTTAAGATATTGAATTTTGTTACTCAAAGCCTTACATTCATTATAGCATGACCATGAACTCTATGATATGCGCAAAATGAACTTTTGTAGTAGAATTTATTTCATGTTCTTGGAGGAAGGGATATCAAACAATCTTGGTGAAGTCTCAAAAAGATACCCTCTTGATCAATGGTAGAAGATGTTCCTTTATTTGCGCAATATGTCATACACACACTAAATGATAAGGCTTTAGATGAAAATGGAGATAAGGGTGGTAAACCTAGATCTTTCTTGAAAGAGTATGGTGTGTTGATTTTCTTCGTGTGTTTATTGTATCCATGTGTAGGAGGGAGATTGTATCCAATACCATAAAAATATTTCAATTCAAATGAAGGAGGTTTATGCTTCTGAGAAGGATTAATTTCTTCATGGGAACAAAAATCCTTTTTAAATTTATGCATCACCCCCTTATGAGGTATGGGAGTTACATAGCCCCCATCATCACCATGGGGTAATGTTGTGAATCAAGATGAAAAAATGAAACACAAGGTTGTTTTGATTTAGATTTTGAGATTTTGCACTCTCCTATAAAGGAAGGCGAAAACCCCCAATTATCATTAGAACTTGTATCTAAGAATGAATTGTTTGTATAAGACTCTTTGGACCTTGAGGGTGAGATTTTGGATTATTTATTGAAAGGAGGCATAAAATCTAATGACCCCAAACTATCATTAAAGAGTTTAGGATTGATATCAACTTGTATAGGTTCAACTTTTGAAAGAGTTGGAAGTGTTGTGATCATAGCTTCATCCATTTGCTTCAATCGTATATATCTTGTTCTTGTATTCAAATTTTATTGTATGATGGAGAGTAGAGGGGAGTCCTTTCGTAGCATGAATCCATGGTCTCCTTAGGAGAATATTGTATGAAAGGGGTCCCCACATGATATGGATAGGGGTAGGAAATACTACAGGTCTGGCCTCAATAGGTAATGTGATCATTCCCAGTGGTTGCCTATTAAGATTTCCAAAGCCACAAATATGATCATCATTAAGTTGGATAAGCCTCTTGTCCACACCAGTTTTGTCTAGGAGGTCAATCCTAAAAACATTAATACCTACTCCGTTGTCTATGAGAGTGCACCTAATTTTGGTTTCATTAATGATCACCTTTTTCATTATGGATTCCATTTTGTTTTGAATCTCAAGTGAGGGAAATTCATGTTTAGGGAATGTAATTTTAGACTGTGTGACTTGCATATGATCAAAGGAGGGTGTTACATTATTTAATTTCATATAAGATTGGATCTCCTCCTTTATTTGCAATATTTCTGGAAATAAACACTTGTATGTAGGTGATAGTTGAATGAGTTTCCGTATGGATACATTAGCGAGAGTCTTTTTAAGGTCTTCAACACTAGAAAAACTATGTTGAGGAAAAGGTAATGGATTGGGACTGACTTGTGGTTGCCTATATGTTTGAGCAACTAAGTTATAACTCAGTTGCTACAAAACATTGTTACTATTAGATTGCATCATAGATTTCAAGAAACCTCTTATTTTCTTATGTGATTCACTAATGGGAGGTGACTTAGGAGGCTCACTAAGTAAAGGATATCCAATTTGTGTTGTCATAACCTCAACAACTTTGTCTTTATTTTCACGATCTCTTAGTGAAGAGGAGTCTAATGTCACTTCATCATCTTCACCTAAGGAAGATTTAGTGTTTGAAAGACATGTGTCAATGTTCACATTTTCTTGCACTATGATATCCACCCTAGGAGGAGAGTTTTTATGATAACTACAATCTAGATGCTCTTAACATTCTAGGATTGGTTCTTCCAAAATGACTTCATCGCAAGTAGGGAAATGATTGATGGTTGAATTGTCTTGCTCAATAAGGGTTTCCCTAGGTGAAGAGGGACAACTAAGATTCTCCTAACTTTCATCAATCAAAGTATCTTCTTCACAACTAGGAGAGATACTAGGAGAAGGACAAGTATGATTTTCATGATCATTTATGATTCCATTCCTTTGTTCCCTAATGTCTTCTGAAATAGGATAGGTAGGGGAAGGGTCATAAAGAGGGTTGTTATAGACCTTAAAGATTTGATCATCTAATGCCAACACATCCTCATCATTTACAATCTCATCCTCTTCCACTAAATCATTCTCACAAGAAAAGGGGGAATAGAAATTAGGTAAGGTGATGTTTAGAAATGTGTCTATGATGTCATTCTCTTGTGCTAAAATATCTTCCAATGTAGGAGAGTTTATAGAAGAGGAGATTTCAACAATGTCATGATTCTCAATAAGTTCATCTTCTAACACCGAAATACCTTCGTCACATGTAGGAGAGGTATTAGAAGAAGAGAAAATATGATCATGATTGTCTATATTTTCATCTTCTTCTTTCACATCATTCCCACAAATAGGAGGGATAAGAGAGGGTGTAGGTTTAAGGAAAGAATTAACATTTTCACTTTCTTGCACTAAGAGACTCTCATAACTAGGGAATGCATTGAATGAATGACTAACATGCTTATTGACTAAATTTTTCTTTGAAAACTTGGAAAAGACCAAAACTAATATTTGTGAACAATAATTTATGAAAAATGTAATGTAAAGACCTAGAATGAAATGCAATTTTTACATTTCAAAGAAGGTAATTTGTTGAATGCACTATGCCACAATTTGAAAATGAAATGTTGTAAATGCAAATTTGGAATGAAGCAATGCATGAAATGAACCAATTTAAGCTAGATTTAGTGAAATGCGTGTAACAAAAATTCAACCCACTGAAACAAATAACCAATGGCAACAAACAAAAGTGCAAAAACAAGGTTTTAAATGTTGTAAAAGGTAGTTTTAGATGTGCATTGGGACTAATTCACCCAGAGGGGTGAATGAGTCCCAGTGAGATTTTTTTTTTCTCAATTTTCAATAAACTTTAAGTGATTTTTTATTCTTTTTGGTTTGAATGATGTGTAACCTAAGTGCAAATGCAGATTTTATATGATTTTCAATGATTTGAGATGCAAAAATGCAACCTATATGCACTTTCACTAATGCAAGACTTAGAGAACCTATTGGGACTTAAAAAAATTTCAAAATTTGAAGTGCCCATATTGAAATTTTTTCCTTTGCACAATAAAAATGCCCCTAAGAAATATGCCCAAGTGACCTACTTTGGAGGGTCATATTTCAGAGCTAGTAGATTTTCGTGCAAAACCTATTGGTGGACACACTCATGTGACATATGTGAACATGCATGTCAGTTTTCAACTTCCCATGATGAGTTTTAACAACATTTTGAAAGGCGAACCTAGAGGGTTTTGACACTTTTTTGTTGTTTGTGAACTCTCAGTTCTGCAAAGTGACCTCCTATTTGAGCTTGTATTTCATAACTGGATAATTGTGAAGATGAAAAAATTATTTCTCTCCATTCTCCCTACATTCATGTGCTCCTTGGTCTAGTTTCAGAGCCTCATGATCTAATTTGCTATTTTTTCGAGATCAAAAGCAAATGCATTTTGTTCTGATTTTGCATCTACATTTCTGACATTTTTCAAGGTGGTCAACTTTGACCCCTAATATCTCGTGATGAACAATGATTGAAGAAAATACATTTTGTACACATACTCAGTGTATCTAAATGAGTTTGTGTTTCCATTGGTAACCTCCCAAAAGGTGATTTGATATTTTTTCAAAGTGGTGAATCGATGAGCCCTAATTGGTTCTAAACAAGTGTAGTTGTAGAAATGACTGATTGAGCAACTTTGTTGATTAATATCTTTCACCTTGGGATCTCTTTTTTTTAATCATCTTTTGCACTCCATTCTTGGGTCAAATGTCTACATGCTTGCTCAATTTTAGGCTCCTAGGATAAGTTCTGATGGGTTATTTAATCATTTTCTGGTCGCGACAAGGCCAAAAATGGTGTTTCAAAAAATGTCAAATTTTGAAATTCTAATGACAACCCATTTATTTTTTGGTCTAAAACCTCTATAGCTCCATTTTCATCAAGAACGAAGGTCATTTGATACATTATTTTAATGAACTTTTGTTGCGATGAACATGTCCTAGGGGCCAATTTACAAAGGACGTACTTGAATTTTAAGGGCTAGGAAAAATTTGAGGAAATGGGTTTTCTCTAAATAATTGATAATTATCCTATGCAATTATATGGTGCATGGGCAATATTTTTATTTTCCCTTGTAAGTGAATGAAATATTCACTATAGAAGGAATATTTTATTTTGCACAATGTGAAATATGTAGCAAAATACGAGCAGAGATCAAATGTAAAACAAGGGCATGGTGAATGATTTTCACGGGAGCAAACCAAATTTTCACTATAGGGAAAAATTCAGAGGAAAAGTTTGTTGTGCAAAGGGAAGTGAGAAGAGAGAGGATTTGTTTATTTTCTTGTTGCTGATGGATGGAGAAGGAAGCTTCCAAGTGTCTTGTACAGATTAATTCTAAGGCTTCTTCTGTTTCTTCTTCTTCTTTATCTTCTCATTGTAAGGGGTTCCATTTTCTGAAAGTTCTGCAAAGCAGACAAAAGTTCTAGGTAAATTGTAAAGCTAAGGCGAAGTATGACTGTTAGTCACTAATCTAAAGTGTTATGATGTTCTGAATTGAGCTTCATGTTTATATTTTTTTATGTGACTGTCTCCATGGCTGAAATTTAATACTCTTTTGAATTCAATAATCAAAGATTATCTGGATTTTTTCATGCACATTCACTACATTTGAGTTGCAATTGTTATTTCTTTCTATTCAGAGAATGATGTAATTTCTTTAATGAATGTCAATTGCATTTGTTATTGCCTATTGTTCAAAGAATGGAGTAATTTCTTTAGTGAATGTAACAAGGGTGTTATGTTTCCAGGTGGATTTGTAAGAATGGTTATCTAATAAAGTTTTAGTGGTCTTGTTGTCATAATGTGATAAGATTTTCAAAGATCTTCAAAACATGTTTAATACTGTAGGATGAAGTGTTGGTTATATGACTCTATAGCCCTCTTCTTGGCATTGGTCAATCTTTATACATCTATTTTTAGTTTGGTCCCAAATTATTAAATCATAAACCATTTCAATTATGTTTTCTGAGTTATTTGTATCTACCATGTTCTCCATGTTGATTGATGAAATTCACCCAATGTCTTAGCAAATGTTGAGTGATATTTTAGGTTCCTTAGCATATGCTTGTGAGAGCATCATCTATTAAGCAATACCCTATTAAGTGTGGGTCTAAATATTTAGGTGTTGCTAAAGGGTCACCCTGTTAGTTCCTATAGAGCTTGAAGTGCAAGGGAAATGTGTTTCAATCTCATTTCCTGTTAGTTGGCCAAATCCTACATTAGGTCTCAACATGAAGTGTGGCTTACTTCTAGGATTTAGTGGATCGGTCGATTTGGAGAACCAATAGATTGGCGAGTCTACTAGGGATATGTGAATTATTTTGATAATTCTATCCTAACATCTCTGATGCAATTTTTTTGAAGTTTGTTTGGAAAGAGTCAAAAGAATGAATAATTGGTTAGATGTTGAAGAATTTCTAGATGTGCAAATTGATGTGTAGTAGCCAAAATTCAAAAGATTGTGAGGAGACTCTGCTAGAAGAACTTAGATAATTTATTTACATTCATGAAGATATCCTTGCTTCAAATATTTTCCTCTTGTTGAATAGGTAGTGAATCTACTCTATAATTTATGCTCATGAAGGGTTGTTGTTTGTTATTATGACCTGAAAATTTTCTATTCAAATTTGCAGCAACTGGAGATGTGAAGGTACATGGTTCTTTGCATACTCTCCTTTTTTGAATCTGGTGTATTGAATGCAATTGTTGTTTCATTTAAAGTATTTGTCTAAGTGTCCATAGATTTGCTATTATGGATGGTTAGAATGAATTTTTATATCTTAGGGCTTTCCTTCCATTTGCATTATCATAAATTTCAAGCCCAAGTTACCATCATATTAGTAGTTATCCTAGTTATCCTTCATTTGGTCATGGTTAATATTATGCACAATTAGTTAAACCCAGATTTGTAACTATTTATGGATCATCAAGATAAAATAGCCATACCATTAGAGACCTTAATACATCTTGTCAATAAGCTTCAAAAGTCTAATAATCCTCAAACATTTGATATTGAAAGTGCATGAACCCAAGAGTGCACAAGCCTAAGATAAGGCAGGAATGGAAAGTTGTGTTTGAGAGGAAAATTAAAGAGATGGATGAAAGGATGAGGCCTCTATGACCCCAGTTAAAAGATAACCACACCACATCTACTTGTCAAGTTAATGTACCTTTTTTCAACTCTTTTGATCCATTGTATGAACAATTAGACTTTTCATGGGTTGATTACAAGATTAAAAGTATGTCAACCCAAGTCTACAAACATATGCCTAGATTTGAGGGATACAATGTATGTGAAGGAGATGCACATGTCCAAAGTTTTTCTAGCTTCATGGAGAAACATTCATTTTGAGATCAAGATATGTGGATGAGATATTTTGTCAGATCTCTTGAAGCCAGAGCTAGGGATTGGTACTTAAGCTTTCTTGAGAAATCATTTCCTTGTTGGGATAAGCTAATGGATGCTCATAGAGAAGAATTTGCAAAAGAACCTTTCGACCTTGTCACAAGGTTAAGAGAGATTAAAAGACAAGATGAAGAGTCAAGCATTGATTGTAGTCACAAATTTGTTGTTGCTCATTCACTAATCCCTAAAAATTTCAGACCTAGTACTCTGAATTGTATTCATATGTATTTTGAATATTTTTAGGAGGGGTCTAGTGCATTGTTAAAGGATTATAGAATATTGAGTATGCAGATGGCTTACACAGTTGTAAATAATTTGGGGAAAATAAGGAATGAATATGTGCAAATTTTGATGTCTTCAATTGTGAGTAAACATGTTGATGAAACTAGCAACTGTGTGAATGGAAATGATCAGATGTCTTTAGTTTTAAACACAACTAAGTGCACACTTGAGAAGGAAGAAGTTAAGAGTGCTGCAATGTCTATTATTGATGTTCATGACAGTGAAAATGAATGTGTCTACCCTCAAGAGGAAGTGAATGAAAAACTCAATGATGAGACCTGATCCAATGGTGAAATACAAAAAGATGTAGATTGTTGCCAAGACAACCCAAAAATAAGTAAGAATGAGCAAGTGGACAACTTTTCCTCTTTTATGAATTGTGAGCATGTTGTTGACAAGGTTGTTGTTGATTCAATTTCATATGATTGGGAAGATTTTGATTATGATTAGTCCATTGAGTTTTTAGATTTTGATGATGATGACACCATGATATATCATGATTTTCTATTTGATAATGCATGAAATTATAGTGAAGGTAAAGAAGAGGAAGTGGTTGAGAGAATGGATCAAAACAATGATCTATTGAGCAGCGAACAAATTTCAAATTTTTTGACCACTAAACATGAGAAAAGTACACATGAGAATAATCCTCAATTGTTGTGTGTTACCCATATTGATTTTGATAGTGATGATGGTCTTCAAGGTTCAAGGTATGATGCATGCATTTTTTATTTACCTCCTAGTTATGAACCAGTTGGTCAAGATGACGATGATGTAGATGAAGACAACCAACAATTTGATTGTAATGATGCATTGTATGATGAGTATGAAAGTATAGATACTAATACAAGTTCAAAAATTTGTTTTGATGAATTAGAAACAATAGATGACCATGATTTTTGTGTATCCAATGATCCAAGCCTTGAGAATCTTATTGAAGATTTGGACAAGTGTCTGTTTGTTGATTTAGATGAGCCCAGTCATGAGTCTTTTCATGTGGATGTGAATGCTGATTTCAAGGTAAAATTAGGTTATTTTTCTGAACCCAAATTGCTCATTCTTGAGCAAGCTTGGGATGTTGAAGATTGATATGTTATGTTCAAAGGATAACAAAGTGAGTGAAGATGAAGACAAGTCAGAAATACTTGAAGATTCTCTATATCAACATGATGGAGAACAAGTAAAAAGTGTGCCAATGTATGAGTGTATCACTTTAAATACACTTATAGATAGTTTGCATGATGTGCAATATCTTTTGGTAAGTTCTTGTGATAGTTTTACCTTAGACTTGCAAACTAGTAATCAAAATGAGCTTAATAGTACTAGCCATGTGGCAAAATGTGAGTGTTACTTTTGTCAACTAGGAGAAGTTTTTCACAAAGTGTGGCAATGTGCAAAACATTGAAGCATGTTGTTTTCAGCTTGAGAGTGATTTATATGATGAACATGATAAGTTGTTGCTGCATGATAGTCAGTATTTTAAGAGTATGCCTAATTTTCAGATACATGATAATGTTGATAATATTGTATGTTATGGACTATTGGGAGATGCCAACATGTTTAATTAGGCATATTGCAATGATATTTTCATATTAGCTTTGGTGAAATGTGATCGGACCTTGTTTCCAAGTGGTCTTGATCGCTATCCTCAAATGTTGTCACTTGCTACAAACCTAGAAAATGAAGAGAACAGAAGTAGTGTGGTTTATGTTATTTGGTTGCCATGTGAGAATGAAGCCAAACAGAGAGCAATTTTACACTTATTCAATGGCAGCTTGACACTTGTTTTTTATGGTGTGAAAGAGACAAGCATGGATTGAGGGAGATCAACTCCTTTAATATATTGGTGTTTGATAGAGATGAGAATTGACTCCCCTTTTTTGTTTGGTGGCCTGGGGTCACCAAACGAGGTAAAAAAGGAGATTGAATAAAGGAGCAGTTTGAGAGCACCCAATGGACTCAACATTTGGTCTACTCCCCAGAGATTTGGAATATTGCTATGCCAAAAGTGGGCATACATCCCTAGTCAGAGCCACTATTGGGACTTTAAAATTTTAAAAATTTGAAGTTCCATATTGAAATTTTTTCCTTTACACACTCAGAAATGCTCCTGAGAAATATGACCAAGTGACCTACTTTGCTGGGTCATAATTCAGAGCTAGTTGATTTTTCATGTGAAACCCCTTGGTGGACACACTAATGTGACGTGTGAAAATTCATGTCAATTTTTAGCTTCCCATGATGAGTTTTGATAGTGTTTTGAAAGGCGAAGTTGGAGGGTTTTGACACTTTTCTGTTGTTTGTGAACTCTCAGTTTTGTGAAGTGACCTCCCGTTTGAGCTTGTATTTCATAACTAGATAATTGTCAAGATGAAAAGATTGTTGCTCTCCATTCTCCCTACGTTCATGTGCTCCCTGGTCTAGTTTCAGAGCCTCATGATCTGATTTGCTATTTTTTCAAGATTAAAAGCAAATGTAGTTTGTTCTAATTTTACATCTACATTTCTAACATTTTTCAAGGTGGTCAACTTTGACCCCTAATATCTCGTTAATAAAAATGATTGAATCAAATCCATTTTTTACACATACTTAGTGTATCTAAATGATTTTTTGTTTCCATTCAAAGCCTCCCATAAGGTGATTTGATATTTTTTCAAAGTGGTGACTTGGTGAGCCCTAATTGGTTCTGAACAGGTGCAGTTGCAGAAATGTCTTATTAAGCAACATTGTTGATTAATATATTTCACCTCAGGATCTCTTTTACCAAACCATATTTTTAAATCCATTCTTGAGTCAAATTTCTACATGCTTGCTCAATTTTAGGCTCCCAAGATAAGTTCTAATGGGTTATTTAATCATTTTCTAATCGTGATAAGGCCAAAAATAGTGTTCTAGAAAATGTCAAATTTTGTAATTCTAATGACAACCCATTTCTTTTTTTGGTCTAAAACCTCTACAAATTTATTTTAATCAAGAATGGAGGTCATTTGATACATTATTTTAATGAACTTGTGTTGTCACGAACATGTCCCAGGGGCTAGTTTACAAAGGAGGTGCCTGAATTTTAAGGGTTGGGAAAAATTTGAGGAAATATGCTTTCTCTAAATAATTGATAATGATCCTATACAAATTTTCACGGCTCCAAGTGTCCCGATTTGCGTGCAATAAATTTCTCCATTTGGCTTACAAGCAAAATTAAATTTCTGCCTAGTTCTAATGTTTTAAATGTTTATATTTAAAACATTTTGAAATATTTCAAAATGATTTTAGGGAATTAATTTCTTCAACATTTGAATAGGAGTAAAAATGAGTTATAATTCTTTTATTCCATTGGCTAAAAACTCTCAAACAAGCTTTGAAAAACTTCAAAGTTTTCACACCATTGCTCGTTGAGGCTTTTAGGTAAAAAGGAAAATCCAAACCAGTGATGGTTGTTTTCTAGTGATGAGAGTTTTAGGGAAAGAGAAACAATTATTGTTGCACACAGTGAATCAAATGAGTTTTATTGATTGTATTGTTTTGCATCTTATGAAACTATTTGGGATAATTTCATGGCCAAATCTATGTGGAGGGAGCCAAAGTAGAAAATGGTAGACTCTCACACAGTTTGAATGCACAGAGGAGGAATTTGAAGAAGTATATTGCTACGCATGATGAAGCCATCAAGAAAACCAAGGGAGATCTTTGCACAGTTTCAAGAAGTTGCTATAGGAAACATTTCAGTATGCGCTCATAGGAAAAATGTGTGAAAATTGTTTGAGGAAATACTATCAACTGAAGGGGTGGCAAAGACCAGGAAAAAATGCCATGATCCCAGCTAGTGCACAAAACCAATTTGTTGATAGGGCTTCAAATTTTTTTAAGCAAATGCATTTGGTAGATGTAATGTCGCACCTCACAATATTTTTCATCATCCTTCTTTCCTGCGCCAAAGGAAATGGAGGATTGAATTTCATGTGACTACTGTAAACCTTCGCTTATTGATGCCGAGGGATTATGAGAAATTGTATAACGTAGGAGGTAAGGAACTAGGGCACCGAAACAAAATCAACACCAGACAAAAATGAAGAGATGCAGCCAAATCCCCACCATTGATCGCTCATCATGATTTTTGATGGCTTTTTTCTTTTGCAATTAGTGATGAGCGATGCTATTTCATTTCTCATCAGGCATCGCTAGTTGATTTTTCCATTTCCGAAATAAACCCGCGATGCACAATGTGCTGAGGAAGGAAAGAAAATGGTGGGCCCGTGTGAATTTTACAATGGAAAGGTTTGTGAAATATTAATGTTGCCCGTAAAAATAGTTTTTAAAGGCATTAAAAAGAAAACATTTTAAAACGTGAAATAAACAGAGGTAAAAGTTTTTATTTTGATTGAGGGAGTGAATTAAATATTCACTATACAAGTGAAAGTCTTATTTGCTACTAGGAGTAAATATGAGGGAAGCGGGTGAATTTTTTATCCGAGAGGCAAGCATTTTAAATAAAAACTTCCAAGTATTGTTGAGTAAGCAATTATATGGTGCACAAGTAATATTTTTATTTTTCCTTGTAAGTGAATGAAATATTCACTATAGAAGGAATATTTTATTTTGCTCAATGTGAAATATGTAGCAAAATAGGAGCAAAGATAAAATTCAAAAGAAGGGCGTGATGAATGATTTTCATGGGAGCAAACCATTTTTTCACTGCAGGGAAAAATTAAGAGGAAAAGTTTGTTGTGCAAAGGGAAGTGAGAAGAGAGAGGATTTGTTTATTTTCTTGTTGTTGATGGACAAAGAAGGAATCTTCCAAGTGTCTTCTACAAATTAATTCTAAGGCTTCTTTTGTTTCTTATTTCTTCTTTTTCTTCTCATTCACTTCTCATTGTAAGGGGTTCCATTTTCTAAAAGTTCTATAAAGCAAGTAGAGGTTCTGGGTAAATTGTAAAGCTAGGAAAAAGTATGATTGTTAGTCACTAATCTGAAGTGTTACGGTGTTTTGAATTGAGCTTCATGTTTATATTTTTTTATGTGACTGTCTCCATGGCTGAAATTTAATACTCTTTTGAATTCATTGATCAAAGATTATCTGGATTTTTTCATGCACATTTGCTAATTTGAGTTGCAATTGTTATTTCTTTCTATTCAGAGAATGATGTAATTGCTTTAATGAATGTAAATTGCATTTTTTATTTCCTATTGTTCAAAGAATGGAGTAATTTCTTTAGTGAATGTAAAAGGGGTGTTATGTTTCTAGGTGGATTTGTAAGAATGGTTATCTAATAAAGTTTAAGTGGTCTTGTTGTCATAATGTGATAAAATTTTCAAAGATCTTCAAAACATGTTTAACACTGTACGATAAAGTGTTGGTTATACGACTTTGTAGCCTTCTTATTGGCACTAGTCAATCTTTATGCATCTTTTGTTTTCAGTTTGGTCCCAAATTATTAAATCAAAAACCATTTCAATTTAGTTTTCTAATTTATTTGTATCTACCATGTTCTCCATGCTGATTGATGAAATTCACCTAATGTCTTAGCCAATGTTGAGTGATATTTTATGTTCCTCAACATATGCTTGTAAGAGCATCATTTGTTAAGCAATACCCTGGTGTGGGTCTAATTATTTAGGTGTTGCTAAATGGTCACCCCCTGGGTCCTACAGAGCCTAAAGTGCAGGGGAAATATGTTTCACTCTCATTTCCTATCAATTGGCCAAATCCTACATTAGGTCTAAACATGAAGTATGACTTACTTCTTGGATTTAGTGGATCTATCGATTTGGAGAACCAACAGAACCCTAGAATGCTAATTAACTAATGTTAAATACAATTCAATGTTAATGTAAGCTAAATCTAGGATGATGATGCACTCCAAATCAAAATAAAGGTGTTCTAAATGCAAGTTCACCAAAATGTAAGATAGAAATTTTTAGCCACTAGGGTTTTAGGACCTAGGGTACCAAACTTTCTATACTCCACATTCAAGAATGCCCTAGAGATCTCAATCAAATGATAGGAATGGGATAAAGAGATCTGCTAAGGGACTGTCCTAGGGTATGTTTAGAGATTAATGAGGGTTTCACCACCAAGCTAGGGCTTGGAAAGACAAATGCAACACAAATCAAAATTATTAAACCTATTTCAATGAAATCTTTCACTAAATGACCTAGAAATGTATATAAAACATAATAGAAAGCTACAAGATGAAATGTGTGTACCTAGGAATATGAAGCAAACTTGGATGAGCTCATAAATGCTTAAAAACATAAATTTTTGACCTACTAGGACCCATTCTCCAATCTGGGTGAATTAATCCCAGATCTGGGTTTCTACGTAGGAATAGGTTTCTAGAAAAAAGGTATATGAATCTACAAAAATCTTGGAAAAATTCCTATAGTGGGACTCATTTGCCACTTCTAGGGGATCAGTCTCATTTTTTTGTGAAGTGTCCCAAGAATAGAATCTTGAACTAAAACTTTGCAAGCCTCTCAAGATGGATAAAATAAGCACTTTCCCACTGATTTCATGCAAATTGGATGGATATTTTTCCCTAGATCTGAGTTTCCATGAGTCTTGACAACTTTGATGATATTTACAGCTTTTTCATTTTGGTACTTTTGAAGGCTTCAAATCCACTTTTCTTCAATCTATAAACGTGCAATCACACATGTAAAGAGGAGAAAAACTTTTTGATTGTTAGTGAATAAGGGTTTGCTAGGTCAAACCCCTTTTAGGTAATTAAACCAAATGATGAAATAATGAAACATGAAACATGAAACATGAGCAATGATACCTTGAATGATGTCTTGCAATGCAAATCAACAATCTAGCATGAAATGGCCATGAAGGACATAGATCTAGATCTTGAGATAAGTGTAGAAAAATGCTTAATCTTTTATCTTGAATGCAACATCACAACACTAGCTCAATAACATGCTTGATGCTTGATATCCTTGACATGATGGTGGATTTTGAATTTCTACAACAATTGATGAAGAATTTTTCCCTCAAATACCAAAAAAATGATCTTGAATGCTCTCTAGATGATCTTGTGAAGTCTTGGAATGCTTAACTCTTGAGTGCTTGACTTGATATCATGTAGGATTAATGAAATAATGATTTGAAAGCTCATTTATGTAGGCAATCCATCTAATATCCCATGTATTAGATCCCAAAGGGCTACATACATAAAATTGAACTTAAAACCCAATTTTTCTTACTCAAAACCTTGAAAATAGGCCAAATAGGACTCATTCACCAAGCTGGGTGAATGGGTCCCACCTAGATGGGAATCATTAGCCCAACGTTGCGAATGGATCCCATAGGGCCTATTTTGATTGCTAAAGTGTCAGGGAGTGTGTAAATTAAGATTATTTGTTGATCTTTTCAAGTTTTTTGATTGAAATATGCCTTAGGATGCACAATATAGGGTCTTAGGGGCCTATTAATGATGATATTAAGGCCATAAATGCAACAGGGCCTAAAATTCAATGTGAAAGTATAAATAAATACATTTTACAATACTAAATTAAGGCAAAATTGGGTCTATTTAGCTAAGAAGGGCCCAAAAATCCCATGTGAATGTGTACAACACATTACAATATTAGATTAGGTCTATTTAGTTTACAAACATCATAAATTTAATGTGAAGATGTCAATAAATACACTTTACAACACTAAATTAGGGAAAAGTTAAGTTTGTTTAGTTTTAAAAGGGCCCAAGACCTAATGTGGATGTGTAAAACACATCACAACACTATATCAATGTGATAACATGTCCAATTTATTGTTAATCATTCCCAAATTAAGCAAGGAAAAGGGGGACTCTTTTCTGTCATTATAGGAATAATATCCTCTAAGGTGTGGCTATCAATTTTGACCATGTGCCCCCTTTGTGGTGGTGTTGTTTATAATTCTCTTGAGGTATGTTTATCAACTCATCCCGCATGACTAAAAATTTATGCACCCTTTGAGGTTTGATTACTAAATTCATCCCTTGAGATGTTAAACTGTCCCTCGTGATGTTAAAAATTTGTAAAACCCCTAAGGTGTGGTTAGCAATTCATCCCTCATGATATTAAATTGTCCCTTGTGATCTTAAAATTTTATGTGCTCCTTGGGGCATGATTTTCCAAACAATCCATAGACCTAGCATAACAAAGTTTGTTGGTCTATGAGCTTGAGAATCTTTATATGGACACCTAGCATAACACAACTTGATAGCCTATATGTACATGTGTCTTCTGAGTAAATAACATAAAAAAACTTGTTGGCCTTGTGGAACCCATCATTTTGCATGGACACTTAGCATAACACAATTTTCTAGCCAATAGATCTATATCTCATAAGTGATCTAGAATAACACAACTTGCTAGCCTTATGATGGAACTATCATTTTTATCAGTTTAATATTATTGCAAATTCAATGGATGATGTTTGGTATTGAGACAAACTTCCATATTGAGGTCTCCTTACCTTACTGACTAGAATTATTTTAGTACATACTAACTTTGTGTTTATGTCTTATCATATTTTAATTTGGGTTTGCATTCTTATTTGTATCATGTTTGTTATGTGTCTACTTTATGTATTTTGCATGTTTTCTTCATGTATTCCTTGTATGCCTTATGTATGCCTTGTGTATTTTCTTGCATGCCTTGTCTCTTCATAGTGTATGCTTCATGTTTGATTATCATATATCTTTTATTGTCTTATGTCTTTCATGTATGTGTGTTATTTTACCTTGGCATTTTTGTTTAGTAATATCTTGAGCTTGAGGCTTGCACATCTCCTATATTCAGTGTCATCTCACTTCTCTAATGTTTTGAAGAAAGAACATTTTCTTAGATTCTCCCTACTTTAGTGTGAGTATATGCAAGCTTAGGAAATGTCTTACTTTAAAAGCTTTGTAAATTTTAAAAATAAAAATTTAATATTTTTGTAGTTTTAATTTTTGCTTTAAAAATTCCATGCAATTTTAGAATAATTATTTTTATAGTTTTAAATCTACTGTTTATGCAATCTTAGTAAAGTTAAATTATTTTAAGAAATTAGTATTAGTTCATTTATTTTTAAAGAAATTATTAGTTATATTTGCTTTATTAGTATAAATAGTAGAATTTATATTATTAGTATTATTTTTTTTTTAAAGATATAGTTAGTTTTTATTTTCAAAGTAATTGTAGTTAGTATTATCTTTTTTATATTTGTATTTAAGCAAACTAAAGAAGACTTAAAAGAAAACTAGCACCGTTTAGTACCAATGGTGCCTCTGGGTCACGTTCATGAATAATATTGTCGCACTCTGAGCTACTACATCTATAGTCTAACATAGCTGCAACAACAACATATGTGGCATCCTCCCTATAAATCATTGAGGAGTAATAAGGAAAACAATGTTGATTAAAATCCAAGGGATGAGAAATCTCCCTTGGATAGATAACTAAAAAGATAAATTTAATTAACCAAAATATGTTAGTATAAACTTAGAAAAACCCAAATAGGATTTTATAATAGACTTGTAAATTTGGTTTGTTGTATAATTTTTTTTGCGAATGAAATCTATTGTTATAATATTTGGCATGTTGGGAAAGGGTGACACTAATTATAGGATTAGGACCCAGATAGAATTAGATAAACAAGCAATGGTCATATTGACCATATTTCTTTATTTTTTTCCCTTCATGGGTAGTAGTCACAAAGGAACTATAGGGAAAAAGGGCCCTAGAAAGGGTTGTGTACCCACATAATTAGTTCACATCAAACCTAGTTTAGAAAGTAGAACTACATATATATTATGCCTTGATCCCATTTGGAAGTGGTGTATGTAGGTAGTCAGAGAAAGAAGAATGTTTCTAGTACATACGCATTCAAGGACGGGGTTTAGGGAGTGTTTAAGAAAGTTGCTAATTAATGATACAAGATTAAACAAACAAGAAAATTAATCAAATAAGGGAGGGTAGATAAAATCTCTAATATAAATATCAAGATAAAATATATTCATTGTATACTCAGAAGAGACTTAGGGCAATGGATTGACCCTAGTCTTTTTAAAATAAACTTAGGGTGATGGACTGAGCCTAATATTTTAAAAAAACTCAGGTGATGGACTGTTGCTAGAGAAACTGAAAGTGATGGACTATCTTTAAGTCTAATACTCTAGCTAGAGCATTATTCCTATCTTGTTTGATTGATAGATGCCTATCTTGTTTGATAGATAGATGCCTATCCTATTAATGGATGGATACCTATCCTGTTGAATGGATCTAGATGGTTACCTTATTATATAGTTGGATGAACACATAATAAGATAATAAAAATTGAAAATTTATGGAATTTTTAGATATAGTATGGGGGTTGTTACATAATGAACCTATCAAAGTGAAGGATATGAACATTGCGATAGAAGGGGATCCTAAAATGGTGAGAATAGGTGACTATTGGGATGAAAAGATGGTAGCATGAGCAATAGTATCCCTAACAAAATTCCTAGTTCTGTTTCCCCAAAATTTTACAGAGATGAAAAGAATCAAGGAAGAAGTTGGAGTGATGAAAATACAACTCAAAGAAGATGCCAAACTAGTCCAAAAAAGGCCATATAGATTAAATCCAAACATGAAGAGGAAAGTAAAAATTGAAATAGATAAGATGCTAGATGTCAGAATAATAAAATTGGTAGAAGATATGGACTGGATAAGTATCATGGTAGTACAAAACAAGAAGACAAGAGAGATAATGGTGTTCCTATACTTTCGAGAGTTGAACAAGGCTTGCTTGTATGATCCATTCCCAACTTCCTTTATAGAAGAAATATTAGAATCAATAGTTGGAAGGGAGATTTATTCATTCATCGATGGTTTCTCTAGATACCACCAAGTGAAAATAAGGGAGGAAGACCAACCTAAGACTAATTTTGCTACCGAATGGGGCTCCTATATGTATACATTACAATGCCATTTGGATTAAAGAATTCCCCTGGGATATTTAGCCAGATAATGATCAATACTTTTAAAGATTTTATTCATGATTTTTTGGAAGTATACTTGTATGACTAGACTATCTATGGGCTGGTAAAAGATCATATATAGGGCCTCTAGATTGTTGGTTCTCAAATCTGCTATCCACTTGAATCCTAAAGGGCTGCCAAGCCTAATGGTCAAATTCAAGGAGAGATTTGTCCAATGAACGAAAGAGTAGATAAAAACCCCTTTCTCCCCTGCACTTCAGGATCTGTTAGACCTAGGAAGGTGATCCCATCAGTGTGCTTTTAGATACTTGTGTACCAAACTATCAAATACAAAGTAAACAAATAAATATCTTTTATATGCTTACCCTAAAGGTATGGCTGACCTTTATGGCAGTGTACACACTAAACATGAGAGATATGATTTATTAAAGCTCAACACACAAACATACAAAGATAGATAAGTAATTTGATTTAAAAGATGTAGCTACTCACAAAAAAATCTCAGGAAGTTGTAACATCAAGAGACCAATGTCATATTCCTGGGTGAAGTCACCTAAACCATGAAACTTAAAACTTATTGCAGCATTCACTCTATCATAGTTATGCCTATCATACGATGCATTGCACCATTGATACTAGAAGCCAAACTAGTCATACTTTATCAATCCAAGCATATAGTTCCGCAAACCTCTATTTATGTTCCTACAATTTAATTCATTCTTTGAATTAAAGTAACAACACATAACAGACATTCAAGGAGAAACAAGAAGAAAAATTTCAGAAAACTCTTGATTTCTTTTATTCATAATCTATGCACTGTGTACAATGGAGACAATTAACTCAGAATATATGATCATTTACTTGCAAATATAACATTGATGTGAATAAGTTCTTCATTACATGACTGAGAAAAACTTCATAAACCTAAAACAAAACACTCTATATTTTAGACTTTGTTACAAGAGTATTCCCATGAGATAGAAAAGAATGAACAACCTCCTCTCTGAAATAGAAAAATATGCACTTAAGCAAAGTGCAAAACCCTAAATGGAGATCTCCCAAAGACATTTGGCACATTCAAATCCATGGATTAATAACTGCCTCCACCACTTGAATAATTTTGATCTTCCCTTTGATTCTAGCTTCATGCTTGACTTGCCCTGTAACATAAAATATTCTCCTCTTGAAAAGCCATAATTATTCACCATTTTCCCTTCATTTTACCGACAGTTGAAAAATATTTGCTTGTAGAAGAATAGAAGCCCTCAGTGAAATTTTTTCACTCTCCATCATTTTGCTATAAAACCCCTTTCACCTGTTCATTTACCTTCTTCCTTCTGTGAAATACATTATTTCATTACTCAGTAATACTAAGCCTTTTACATTTGCTTTATTGCCCATCATTTTAAAATTTCACCTTTTTAACAATGAAGGCGTTTGAAATCATTCAATCGGGAAAATAAAATAAAATAATATTTACTTTCTAGCAATTAAAACTTATTTCAATAGTGAGGGCTTTAACCATTATTTTTTTCGGGCTGCAAATAAAAACTCTTCGCCCCTAAATTCACCTTCAATTTACTCTCCATTTACTTGAAGTTTTTAAATTAAAAATACAAAGGCTTTTAATATTTTAATCAGGCAATAAGAAAAATGGTTCACTTGTGCACCTTCTACTTACTGTGCATTTCACCTTTGCATTTTAATGCTCTCACATTATCTCCTTTCTCACTGTTAAAAACAATAGTTAAAACTTTTAAAAAGCTCCCTTCACATTTCCCACGGGCCCACCAAGCTTTACAAACTTTGAAGCCACCATCGTACATCGTGCATCTAAGGAGAAAAAAGAATAAGAAATCAGCGA
This sequence comes from Sequoia sempervirens, assembly GCA_007258455.2. Taxonomy (NCBI): domain Eukaryota; kingdom Viridiplantae; phylum Streptophyta; class Pinopsida; order Cupressales; family Cupressaceae; genus Sequoia; species Sequoia sempervirens. The sequence goes on from VDFB02295814.1 coordinate 28,067, forward strand.
TGGGCGAAATTAGAGAGTGCACCATCGCGGATTGCTAATTCAATGTGAGAAATGAAGCATCTAATAGAGATGGGTGATTAACATCGCTCCATCACTGATTCGAAATGGAAAACTAGAATGCAACTGACAATGAGCAGTAGGAAACAAAGGACTCCATTTTTTGGTCATTTTTCTTGATGCAGGGGCGTTTTGATGGCTTGAGACACCAAAAATTCATCACAAACATGATTAAAATCACTCCCTTGGTATTGGTAATGATCAGTGGGTGATTTCAAACCATGGAGCAGCAATTTGGAACCAAATAAAACCCCCAAAATCTTGTTGTAAAGCAAAAAACGTGGTTACATTCTTCAGCTGTAGAAAACCTCTCATTTTACTTGTGCAATCTCCCTTGATTTATCTTCACATACTTTTAAAATTTCCTCAATACTTTTAAAATTTCCCTCAAATGCTGCCACAGATGCTTCTCATGCTCCCACCACATATTACAGTAAATCAGCCCAGCAACCATCGCATATCGCGAATGCATTTAGAAAAGTTCACATCTATTAGCGATGCACGATAAAGACAATGCAGCAATCACACATCGCGAATTCAATGAGGAGGAAAACCTTCAAAACCGCGATGAGCGATGGAACAAATCCATCGCTAATTTGATTTCATTTCTCCATCCCAAAATGGAGATGAGTGATGTCGATGCAACTCCGTGAGAAAACACCCAATGAGAAGCCAAAATTAAACTTGCATTTAATTCCCAACTTTTGAGAATATTTAATTTATTTACACTTTCTACTCATGTGCAAAATAAAATCCATTGAATGAAGAAGTTCATTGCAAATTGTTTTGGCAAGAGAGGCTACCAATTAGCGATGGGCGATGGACACTGGAGCCAACCATCACTCATCACTGATTTACTTTCAACACTTCCCATGAAAAAAGAGATGTGTGATGGCTCAAATTTTAATGATTTTTTATAAAGTTCAAAGTTACCTCTCATTCATTCAATGCAAACCATCAAGTGCCACTAATTTGAATCAGCTCAATCATTTTCAAATGGAGATGAGCGATGGAGTTTTCCCATGCAACTATGAAAGCCATGAAAGTCATGTTTGAGTAAATCAGAAGTAAGAATTAAACTTGCTTGTCCTCCAAAACATTTGAAATGCATTTTATTTTTTCCCTAAATACATATTTTACAAATACACAATATTTTAAATATTAACATTTGAACTTTAGAAAAATTGTGAATTGTAATTACGCCTACGACCCAGTTGGAGGAGATTCACTACGGGAAAACTAGGAAACCTGGAGCCGAGGTTTTTTGTGTTTAGCCATAATAAATTATTTAGAGAAAACCCATTTCCTTAAACTTTTCTTAGCCATCAAAAATTAGGTACCTCCCTTGTAAACTGGCCCTGGGATGTGTTCACCACTCCCGAAATGCATTAAAATAATGCACCATATGACCTCCATTTTTGGCGAAAATGGAGCTATAGACGTTTCAAAGCAAAAAAAAAAGGGTTGTCCTTAGATTTTCAAAATTTGAAACTTTTTGGGACACCATTTTCAACTATGTTGCAGTCAGAAAAGGATTAGTTAACCCATCAAAACTCGTCCAGAAGGTGCGAAAGTGAGCACGCATGTAACCATTTGAACCAAAAATCTAGTGTAACAAACAAAACAAAAAAATTCCTCCTGAGGTGCAAAATATTAAATACCAAAGTGGCTCACTCAAGCTTTTCTGCAATTCCCCTATCAAAAACAAACTTGAGCACACCAAGTCACCTCCTTGAAAAATTATCAAATCTTCTCCTATAGAACTATCACTGGACACACTAGGTCATTTGGGTGCACTAAATATGTGTGCAAGAGGGATTCCCTTCAATCCACATTTTTCAAAAGATATTAAGGGTCAAAGATGACCACTTCGAAGCATTCTGAAAATGCAGATATAAAAAGTGAACAAACTGCATTTGGTTTTGACCTGGTAAAAATACCAAATCTGATCATGAGACTCTGAAAATGGACTAGGGAACATATGAATGTAGGTAGAATGGAGAGCAACAATCTGTTCATCATGACAATCATCCAATTGCAAAATATAAGCTCGAACGGGAGGCTGCTTTGCATAACTGAGAGTTCACAAATAGCAAAAAAGTGTCAAAACCCTCCAAATTTTCTTTTTAAAACACTGTCAAAACTCATCATGGGAAGCTAAAAACTGACATGCACATTCAAATATATCCCATGAATGTGTCCACAAAGGGGTTTTTCATGAAAATCAATTGGCTTTGAATTGTGACCCTCCAAAGTAGGTCACTTGGGCAGAATTTTCAAGTGCACTTCTAAGAGTAGAGGATTTTTTTTCAATATGGGCACTTCAAATTTGCAAAATTTGAAGGTGCCATCATAGATGATGTTAAACCAATGTAGAAGTATGCAAATATCTCTAAACTTGAAGAAATGTACCTTTGTGGTACCCTATGGAAATCTTCTAGGTCACGTTATTTGTAAGGAAAGGTTAATGGTCAACCCCATGAAAGTAGCTTTGATCCTAACCTTACCATCACAAAAGAATGCATGGAAAGTGATAAATTTTGTAGGGTATATAGGATATCATAGAGTGTTCATCAAATGTTATGCTAGAATTGCCCCATTAGAAGATCTCCTAAAGAATAAAATTGGTAGGAGTATAGAATGGAATGAGGAATCAAAAAAGGCCTTTGCAACTCAAAATAAAGAATTACAGAGGCACCAATTTTAATATTTTCAAATTGGAATAACCCGTTTCATGTTCATGTAGATGCTTCTGGGATAGCTATAGGGATCGCTAGGAGGAAGTTTTCTATGGTAGAAAAGAATTATACTACTACAAAGAGGGAAGCACTAGCAATGGTGTATGCATTACAAAAGTACAAACATTACTTATTGTCTACATCATTCACTTTCTTTACATATCATGAGCCCCTTAAGTATTTACTTAACCAACCGGTAACCCATGACTGTATATATAAGATGGATGTTGTTATTCCAAGAGTTCAATTTTAAGATTATGGTAAAAACTGAAAAGAATAACCAAGGACTAGATTAATTGTCCTAGATTGAAACTGAGGAAGAACCAGATGCCTAGGGAGAAGAGTTACCTAGTACACATTTATTTTTCATTATTGTAGTACCGGAAGAGTTGGAAGATATTGCTATTTTTCTATCTATAGGAGAATTCCTAAAGGACATATCACCACAAGACAAACAATCACTAGTCTAACAAGTTACACCGTACAAACTAGTAGAAGGAGAACTACACCATCTGGGAAAATATGACATCTTGAGATGAGTTGTATACAAACACAAGAGGAAATCAATTTTAAAGGAGGTACATGAAGGAATTGCTGAAGGTTGTAATTTTGAAGAAACTATTGCAAGAAGGATAAAACTTAATGGCCTATGGTGGTCAGCCTTACATAAATATGCCAAAGAATATACCAAAGGATGTGATATTTTCCAAAGGGTAGGGAAACCTACTGCATAAGATAAAATGCCACTAAGACCAATATTAGCCCAAAACCCATTTGAAAAGTGGAAAATAGACTTTAGAGGACCAATTGACTCTTTGACAAAGCATTATAAAGCCATATTCATTATAATTGGAGTAGAATATGTGAAAAAGTGGGTAGAGGTAGAACCAACAAGAGATTGCACCACAAAAAATATCAGAAATTTTCTATATGAAAATATTATTACAAGATATGGATTCCCTTTGAGAATAGTTAGTGATCAATGGAAACGCTTTGTAAATAAGAAGATAAAGGAACTACTATAGAATTTTATGATAACACATAATTAAAGTTCCCCTTATCATCCATAATCTAATGGGGCTAGCGAAGCTCTCAACAAGATAATTGGAAAAATGCTAACCAATAAATTTGATGGGGACGGAATGGATTGGGATGTAAAGATGCCTGCAGTACTTTGGGAATACCACACATCCTATAAAAGGACTAGCAAGTTCACCCTATTTCAGTTAGTGTACCATATGGAATTGATGCCACAGTACCTATGAACTTCATCATTCCTAACATACTTACCACACACACTTTTTGGTTAGAGGATGATCAATCCTTGATCCAAAGGATAGAGGATTTAGAAAAAATAGATGATTTCCAAAAAATTGTATTGTACAACCACCCGAACTATATAGGCAAAGACAAAAGGCATGGCACAATCCGACCTTTAGGATTTGGTGTTGTTATAAGATATCAAATTAAAAAATCAAGGAAAACTAAATGTCCAGTGGTTAGGACCATAGTACATTCATGAAAAAATCAAATTTAAAGCAGTAAAATTGAGACAATTGGACGACATGCTCATAATAGGGTATGCTAATGGAGCATGCTTGAAAAATTATCAACTACCACTAGATTGAAAATATAAAACTATAAAAACTCCATGTATAGCATTTACCATAGTTTAGACCTCAAGAAAATTAAAAATCAAAAACCTAAAAGTCACCCATCAAATCAATAAAACGGCTAGGAAAAACTCATGAAATGGGAGAAACATTAAATGTGCAACTACCCCCCATCTATATAATAGCTCACACTCCACTTATTCCCTCACTTATTTTCCTTTACAATTTATATTTTGAGAGAGTTCACCAAAGATCAATGTCACAACCCTAATTGTGACCTGGCCCTAAATTTTGTGTAAATGTTTAGTTGAATATGAAACCCGACCCTAAACTTTGTATTGACATGTTGATATGGAATTCAATTGAATGTGAAACCTAACTGTCATTATGGTTGGCCTTAAATTTCTATCATGTCATCTTGTATGGTGTTTCATTTGTATATGAAAATAGTAGTTTTAGTTAGTTGTTGAAAACTAATTGTTTTAACCACTAATACATTTGACTGCAAAATCCGACGAAACTGTTCGATGAAATATGTAAAATTCGATGTTCGTCGAGTGCTTGTAAAATTTGATGTGTAATTTCCATTTTTTTGAAATTTTATCCCTGATGTTTGTCAAAATTTTGACGAACCTAGGGTTCGTCGAAATGTTGGCTATCATTTTCGTCAAATTTTTGATAAACATGAAAAATTAAAAAAAATCAAATTGTGGCCGACATAAAGAAAAGTGAGTTCATGCCCGATTTATTGCAATAGTGTTTTGCTCTAGTTGAGATAGTTTGTGGAGAAATAAGGATGATTTTCTAGGGAAAAATCAGAAAAGATTCAAGAAGATATCGCCAGGTTGAGGGTAGTCATTGTCTTTTTGTAGAATTTAGTTGTGAAGTCAAATTTGTAGTTCCAGGTTTGAAAATCATATTTTAAAGCAACATATCACCAGATTTCATTTTTAGAGGTTAAGGGTTTTGAGAATTTCATGTCCATATTTTATCGTGTGGAATCACCATAAGATTACAACCAAGGAACAGATTCTTGTGACTATAATTATGTGATCCATAACTCTATTGGTCATGTGGCACAGTTGTGCTATAACAAATACATGATGCATTCATGTGTGACCCAAGTTTAATGTGGCTATGTTGTGATAGAAATGGAGGCACTCATATAATGTAGTTAATTTAGGTTGTATAATGTAGGTGTCAATCATCATTGGGTGCATTCAGATTGTCTCAAGTTTAACAGGTTAGGATGTAATTATAGCATGATCGAAGAGTGATTACCTCTTGTTGCAATAAAGAGCCTATAACTCTGGTTGATATGCAGAGTGGTTGTGTTATATCAATTATATAGTGCATTCAAGCACAACCCATGTTTAATGGGCTATTCTAGAGAGTGATCAAGATTTTCTAAACCTTATGAATGTTACTTGACATATATTTGCATAATCTCAAATTCCTTCAGAGGCTTTTGAAGTATCAATGTATCCTATATAGGGTTTAGAATGATTTCTTTTAATTAAAAAAATAAATAAATGATGTATTTCCCTGTAATTAGATAATGTGGAGATCTCCTAAATCTGCCCCAGCACACTATCCTCTTTGGCACTGTATTCATTACTCCAGCTACTAGGGTTTTGCATGTGACATCTTTAATATCTTCATGACCATGGATTTTAAATAGATCTTAGTCTTTGCTTTAATCCTTTTCATGGTAACCCTTGAGTTCCATAATCCACCTTCAATCTCTTCTAAGAACGTTGTCTTAAGCTAGACTACATAGTATGCATATAAAGCAAGTCCTTCATACCTGCCATTGTTCCAAACCACCACTCATTACCTTGCTTAAAATGTTGCCTCCATAAAAACAATAGCATGTTTTAAAATCATGGTTGCCAGTGATTGACCATTAAGGTCACCACTTTCATCATGAAGATACAATGAGATTTTTGTCTTCAAACTCAAGGCATTATGGAAGATAACATTGTGAATTGTTTGTTGTGTACGATTCAATTTTCTTGCACATTTACTATTTGCTAACTTCCTTTAAGACTGGGTATTGCACCCTCAGCTGCAATCTCAAACAGCTCACTCACTATCACTTGAATATTCCTTTCATGAGCATCCTTCTATAAAATGAAACTATGCCCTATAGACTGCCTACTTACTATAGGGGACTCATTGTTTCATTGTATTCTAGTTCTTAAGATCCTTCAACCTTATTGACACTACTTCACAGTCCACAAGGTATTATTCACTATTCTCCCATCTTTGGTGAGTCTCAAAACACTGCTCAAACATGCAATCCACTACCTCCATTATACAATTAATGGCTAAGAAGAAACATTGAACCTATGATTACCACTGTTACTTCATTTGGACAGTCATTCCTGATTGCATTTGCCTTGTCTAACACTACCAAAAACATTTGAAAAACCCTTAAGGTCAGCAAGGGGGTAAGGAAACTCACTGTTAAAATCTCCACTTTACTATGCAAGGTTTGAGCTTTATTATCTTGTCACTGCTCAGCCTGTTTTTGACTATCACATCTCAAGTGACTGTCATTCTTCTTACCATAGATTGCATTTACAAATGTCATTAAGCTACATAGTGTGCTTGTTATTGGCTACAATCTTTAGATTGCAAGATTTTTGTATTACCTACAATGTCTCAATCTTTATGGTATTGCAACCTCACTAATCCACTATAGTTATTGTTTATGTTTCTACGGAAGCCTAGGGTTTGTACCCTAATCATGCTCTTACCAATGCTTCTGTTGTTTTTTATTAGGGATCTCTCAATTTTGAGGGCCCTAGGGATAAGCTCCTCATAATAAGTGACGACATTGCATCTTTAACTAAAAGGATAAATCTGTATTGACATTAGCAATGATGATTCTGACTTGTTGCTCCTTAGGAATGGGTCACTTGCTCTTACTAGCTCACTACCTCTATTGTTGTAGGAATTTTGTGATCAAGTTTAATATTATGATTTTAGGAGTCTTAACAGTTGGAAATCATAGTAAAATCAGAATTTAATAAGTTTTGGAATTAGCATTTTAAAGTGTTTTTTGGGGTCATTAACTTCAGACTATCTTCTCTTTTGCAAGGGTGGTTGCATGCCAAATTTTTTTGGTGTAAAATATCAGAATTATTAGATTATGTTATCTGTCTATTAATAAAAATTATTGGAGTGTGATTTTGATATTTTTTTAAGATATAATAAATGCTTGGTAAAGAAAAATCATGTTAGATAATATTAGTCCGTAACAAAAATGAAGAGACACTTGATAGATTGTGGGCTAGATTGAAAATAAAGGGTGATGGGAAATGTTATTGTCCTTGCAATAATTGCAAGGGCTTAAAGACGAGACGACTTTTAATCACAACAGCTAAGAAACATTGTAGGCAACATGGTCATGTTGAAGGGGGCATGATTATCGTCCATTGGTAAGTTGTTCATTATATGTGTTTATATTTATTGAATTTGTAAATTTTTATATTGTTTTAACATTTTATATATATATAATCACTTGATCATGATCATGGTTTATTTGTATATATCATTATTATAAAGGTGGGGCACCCTAGGGTAGATGATATGGATTATCGTGGCCCGAAGAATGTGGTTTTGCAAGCGGACGAACATGGAGCTGTGAATATCGAAGATGAAGTTAATGATCCTATGGAAGAAGATGATCATACTCCAAAAAACACAGTTGAAGATGATGGTACGAATACATTGATTCATGCCACATTTAGTGGCAGAGCTGATCATGATAATCAAGATGACTTTGATGATGTTCATGATTTACTTGTACTTGACAAGGCATATGAGCCCCTTTATGAAGGTTCTGAAACAACTCTTTTCTCTGTTGTATTGTTGCTGTTGAACTTGAAGGTTATGAATTGTTTATCAAACATAGCAATCTCACAGTTGTTAAGTTATGTCATATATGTCATCTTTTTTCATCTATTTTAATTTTTGTTAGTTCATCACTAGTAAATAAAGGATGAAATATGTACTATTAATATTCTTTATATGAACAAATTATTTTTTGTTGTAGATTGATTGGTGAATTTTTGTTACCACCATCAAATATTTTACCTCGCTCATACCGAGATTTATGTGCCATTATGAAAGATATCATAATGTAGTATCAAGCAATAGATGCATGTTCCAATGATCATATTATATATCATAAACAACAAGAATTTGCAACAGAATGCCCAAAATGTCATATGAGTAGATATCGAATAAATCAACTAACAAAAAAGGTGCCTCGCAAGGTTCTTTGTTATATTCCCATTATTCCACATATTTAACGATTATTTAGGTGTGAAAGCTTAGCGCAATTGATGGATTACCATGCACAGAATAGAAGTGGATATGAAATTCTTCGAATGCCTGTGGATGGTTCTGCATTTAGGGACATGGAGGAAAAAAGGCCACACTTTAAAGAATAACCTCGTAATCTCAGGCTTTCATTGGGAGCGGACAATGTCAATCCATTTGGAGAGCTGAGATCTATTTACTCAGTGTGGCCTGTTTTTGTTATCAATAATAACATTCCTCTATGGATGCCAATAAAGAGGGAGCACATACTGTTGTCAATGATTGTTCCAGGTATTTGTTTACATCAATTTTGTTTAACGTAGTAGCATCTCATTTGTCTTATTTGTTGCATAATAAATTATATTTTTTTCATTCAATTGTCATGTACAGTAATTTATATATATTGCAGTAAAATGGTTATAATAAATATGTAATGTTTATGTTCATTCAACTAGGTAAGTACCAAGTTAAAGATATGAATGTATATATCGAGCCTCTTATCGACGAGTTACTAAATTTATGTAATGGCGTCACTATGCATGATGTCTCTAGACCAATAGGATAAAGACAATTTCAATTCCATGCAATACTTGTATGGACAATTCATGATGCCCTAGGGCTAACACATTTTTGTGGTATGTTATAACATTCGACTGCACTTTAACAATATTTAATTTGATGAAGTAGATATAATGAATATTTTAAAAATAATCTATTCATTATATATAATTATAAAAATTGACATATTTAATCCAATTATATATCATCTTGCAGGTCTTCAAACAAAGGGAAAATTTGCACGTCCAATTTGTGGTCCAAAGATGAAATCTCGTCGTTCAACAAGTTTAGGAAAGCAGGTGTTTGATGAGTATAGGCACTTCCTCCATAGAAATCATAAGTATCAAACTACTGAAAAACATCTTTTTAATGGGAAAGAGGAGACTACATCAAAACCAAGAAGAATGTCACCTCGCCTATGGAAGTTGGAATATAATAGAATTTATCGTCAAGGTTATACATCAGATCAAATTGTTTATCTATCATATATGATATGTTTTGAATATATATTTTTATATTGTGTTGTGTTTACTCATATTGTAATTGACAATGATTGTCATTGTTAATTTGTTTAACTTATATGTTTCATGAAGGTCGTCAAGGCATTAATGGCCAGCTTCCACAAGGACTGAAAAGTTATCCCAAAAAATTTAGTAGGTTTCCCTACTATGAGCAGCTACAAATTGTGTATTTGTTTGATACAATGCATATCAGAAATAATATAACAGAAACACTATGGAAAATATTTGATGGAAGGCATGACAAAGAAAAAATTGTCAATATTTGTAGTGACATTCAGGAAGGCAATCATGCAATGAAAAATGTCATTCAATTAAATAGTGGAGACCAAATTAATATATTTTCCCTTCCTTGGTTATTAACAGAGTAGCAAAACAATGCTATAGAAGAAGTCATACAAAAAATTCGATTTCCCACAGGATTTGCTGCGAACATAAACAATATAATAACAAAGAAAGGTGAATTTGGGTCAGGGATGAAAACGCATGATTGGCATACCTTCATTAAGGTAATTATTCTGGTATATTATATACACTTGTATAATGCATGTAATTTTTAGTGTATTATGTTTACTACTTTTGGAAAAATAATGAAAAGATCATTTTATAATTGTTGCAGCACGTTCTACCTCTATCTTTCCCAAACAATTTGACAACAATGTCAAGCAAGTTATATATGATCTTGGAAAATACATGAGGTAAGTAGCGAGATTTGTTCAATTCGCTGTATACATCTTATAATTACCATTTGTTTTACTTGTTATGTAATATACTGTATATTTTTCTTAAATATCATTAATATATTTTCACCTCTAATCACTTGTAGATGGCTATCATATAAAGAAATCCATAAAGAAGATATAAATTATTGGAAGAGAAAAATTCCTCGTCTAATGTGTGAAATGCAAAAGTGTCTACCTTTAACATTTTTCAATGCACAAGAACACACCTCATACACCAAGTTGAGGAGATTGAATTGTGTGGACCTGTACACACAAGGTCTATGTGGATGGTTGAGAGGCACTTGAAATTTTTGAAGGCTTTGGTTAGACAAAGAGCACATCCTGAGGGTTCTATGGTCGAGGGATATATGGTATACTAGACCATGGTGTACATTAGTGAATATCTTCCTAAGTTTGCAACAAAGATCCATGTAGATCGCATTTGGGATCCCAACTCCATTAACAAATTCGAAGGGGAGTACTTGTTGGGGAAAGGTAGATTGAGGAAAGTGAGAGGTAATTATAAGATGGTCATGGAGATTAATTGGAATTTATTTTACATATAGTTTTTATGTATATTGTACTTATTTAATTTTTAATCTTCAATATACATCAATTATAAATTAAGGTCATCTATTGTGGTATTTAACTAATTATACATCATTTGTGAATTTTAATTTATTTTGGTACAGTTGGTTGAGAGTGGGATGCACTACATTTGTACATCACCAACAATCTTGATTGGATGACGGTATGGATTGAGCGATGTCAACAATCTGGTCACGCATTAACATGGGAAGGTGTGGCTTCATTGGTTAAAGAAGCTCATCGTAATGGAGATTCCAATGTTACACAAAGGGAAATTGATTTAGCATATGGTTTAAGAGATAATCAGGTACGTATAAATATATTAATCACCCATATTATTTAATTATTTTCAAGTATATTGATGTATATATCTTGAGGTTGTTTTCTTTGCATACATTTGGCCAAGAATAAATATGTTTATCAACTGACGATATTGCATTAATTTTTACATGTTTGACATATTGCAGGTGAAACACCACAAGGCTATGTGGTGCAATGGTTGTAAATTTCAAATCAAAATGTTGGATGACATGAAGAAAACTTGTAATTCTGGTATAACTGCAGTCTTTTAGGTGACTAATGTTTCATCTAGAAGTGACATACATCCATAAGTCTCAGAAAATCGATACTATGGGATTTTGGATGATATACTTGAGTGTGACTTTAAGTCCTTCAGATTAATTTTGTTCGCCGTACTATGGTACAAGCTACGATTGAATGAAAATTATCCAGAGAGAATTGTTATTGAACATGATAATGGATTTACCATGGTTAATACAAGGTTGATCGAGCGAGTTGGAAATGAGCCCTATGTTCTTCCAAGCTAATGTGAGCAGGTATTTTACTCAGAGGTTCCAGGTAAACTGGGTTGGTCATTTGTCGTTAGACATGATCCAAGAGGAAGGTCGATAAAGTATAATGTGGTGGAAGAAGAAGATACCGAAGAACTAGAAGATGATGTAGATGATGATCGGGATCAACAGTTAGTTGATGATGTCCCTGACGAAGATGTTGAAGAGGAGGAACTAGATAATGATGATGTGGGAGTTAATGTTCATGAAGATGACATTTGTGTGGATGATGACATTATCAAAACTGATATCAATGATGATGATAATGATATGACCAATCCTTACAATGTCGAATCTGGATCGGATGATACAGACAAAGAGTTGGATGAAGAAGAAGATCAATGACGTTGAAATGTATAAGTTATGCAATTATATTATCTATTTGATATTAATTTCTTGATAGAATTATATTTGACTTATGTGGTTACATAATTAATTCATAATTTTTTTAATTTTTATGCCATTATATAATTAATTTAATGATGTACTTTTTAATGATTGAAAGGTCAAAAAATTAAAACATTTCAATAGTGATGTTAACAACCTTAAAATTAGTGTGTTTTATGTTTCATGTGATCATAAAAGATTAAAAAGTCAGTTGTAGAGGTGGTTGTTCAGTGGTTGACGTGTATGTTGGTTCTTTTTACAATGTAACCAGGTTTGTCTTCTAATATACCTATGGAATTGCCAATTCCAATTGAAGGTAGCTCAAAGGAACTAGACCAACTGATGAGGACTTTAAAATCCTTGTACACTTTAGGCTCTGCAAGACCCGGGAGGGTGATCCCTTAATGTGTTTACAACCTCTACACCATTATTATAAACAACATTAATAATAGAAGATGATCTCACTTAATAGCTCAACACGATAAGATAATATCAACTAGAATTGGTTGTTCATAGACAATATCAACTATCTGGAGCGTGATATAACTAAACACAATCTATTGTATAAGATAGTCAATGATTTGCAATTTGTAGCAAGCTCTAGGCAAAGACAAACAAATACTGAACTACACAAATAATTACAACTTAGATTAGTGCCATATATCCATTACAAGAGTCAAATTGATAAGCATCTAGAGGTTTATAACAGATTTAATACATCACATATAAGATCTCTGACAATATTGAATTACAATTTCATTAGTATGCATTCTAACCCAGACTACTTATCAAATCCTTATATTAAACACATATCCTACCATAATCCCATTCAAGCATTTTGATTAATTCCTTGAATTAAAGCTAAAATAGAATCACAATACCACCACAACAATGAGATGGATAAAACAACCCCTCTAGTTATTTAATATTGAAAGTTCAGATATGCATGTACAATGGAGAGACATGAGCTCTCAAATTTTCATTTCAACTCAAATGCTAGTACCGTTATACATCATTAAATCTCTATGAACTCAAAACCTATTACATAATGACTCAAAACCTAAATTGTATTTCTTAAAACCATCTGACTTTTACAATTCGTCAAGAACTTCACCTAGACTCGACAAAAATTATCTAATTTGCTAACTTGTACCTCTTTGGCCTTGAAATCATTCTATAGAAAATGAAGAAGAAAACAAACACCGGCCGAAGTACACCTGCCACTGGCCAATTGGAGCATCCGGTGATATTCCAAAATTTGTTACAACAGCCCACCACCTTGAAAAAAATATTCTCCTTGTTCAAAATCATTTACAACAACAATCATCCCGAGCATATTCTCATTCATCATGTTGGCGAGGAAGGTTGAGTAATAACAAAAAACCATGCAAAACCAACGCCAAGAAAGTCATCCATACAAACCTGGAAATGTTGTAACCGCAGCATCTAATTTGCCACCTATTGGTAGCCCACTCTTTTTACTCATCATCATTCAAATACTTAGCCACCCACCTCGGGTATTCTTCGGCCATTGGCTAGTCGTACTAATCACCTTTTACCTTTGTACTATAAGGAAAATACTTTAATACTGACCATTAGCATATTTTTCAAAAGATTCCAAAAATGAGCTGCACTAATAATCTTATCCATACAATTTACCAACAAATCATAACTGGAAGTCATCACAAATTATTTTAATTTGATTATTGATGACTTCATTTCTGCTTTGATCCCGCCATCGTTGGAGTGTTCTCGATTTCCAGCTCAACAAGCTATATCGTGTAACAATGTGTTATCCCAATCATTGAAGTTCTTTACCAATTCCCTAATCTTTCCTACTCATCATCCGATAAGGTTCGAAAACCTTGCAATGATTTAACTAATATATAAGTAGGCTTCAATGATTGGGGTCTGTTATTTACATCAAACCTTGAGGCTTTATTCATAACATCTAGATTATTTTCCCTAGGGATCCAATTTTGAATTATTGGAATCACTATCTCGTGATCCCTATCAAAATTCTTTATTGCTTCAAATAGCAAAGAATACAAAGAATGTATAGAGGGCATTTTATTATCCACCTTTTCATTTAAATGCTCTAAAACAATAGTAACAATTTCTTTTTCTTTTGAAAGAAAACCCTCCTTTTTTACCCTTAGTGATGTCTATAATTGATCAATTTTTTGCATGAGCTGCCTCTTTGTTGGATCAACAGAGCACTATGTTTCTTCATCAACTTGTTCTAGAGGATGGATAAGAGCAAGATTTTGAATGGGAGACTCTACTGTAGAAACATTTGGAGAAGCAGAAGGAATTGACCCTACTGTGGGAGTTGATGTGTTGGTTCCTGGAGCATTGGATGTTTCCCCAGTATGTCTATACTTGAACCTTTCTACTTCAGTTTGCAGCTTAACATTCCTCTGTTGCATTTTACTATATTCTTCAATTAAAATGTTATACTTCTCCATTAGGCTCTTTCTTTTAGCCTTCTCCCTTTCAACAGTATTTTGGGCCAACTTGGCCACATTCACAGTTAAACTAGTGGCTTTAGTTGTTGTAGTCTCTGAAGCCCTCTTTATTATTAATCCTCCTTTGAAATATGGATTAATATCAACAATGTCTGGCTTTCTTCCTTATGGAGCCAATGCCAAAATTGTCAAGGTCTCATATTCTTCACTGAAGGCAAAGTTTTGTAATGCTGCCTTAACTTCTTCTTCAGAATCCTGAAAAGGATTCTTGGACTTTATAATGGCATTGAAATCCATTGCATCTGCGATGTCTCATTCAAGAAAAATCAAAACACTAGCCTGATTCACTAGTTGTCTTCCTTCTTCGGGAGTTATTTTTTTGAACTCTTCCATTAGTTTAGCTTTCACTTCTTCATCATTCTCCTGATCTGACCTGTCAGGCCTTAGTTCTCTTCTCTCCTTGCATTTATTTTGATATTCCCTCACCATCCTTCCATGCCACTACTGCAAGAACACAGAGTCTTTACAAATGCATTGGTTTCATCTATGAACCCTTTTGGTAAGCTCCATTCTTGCATCTTGCACACTCTTACCCTTCATATCCAAATCAGATAGAACCAATTCAATAGACCTAGGATGGAACGACATACCAACCTGCATGTCTTGATCAGTAACAATAATTTCATCTGTGAGATCCTCAGGTAGGTGATCAGTTCTTTGCCTCTTAGGGCTTGGCTTAGGTGGTGGTGATGGGGGACTGTGCTTTGATGAAGGTTTTAATTCAATGATTTTGACAGCCCCACGTACTTTGAATTTTGGGCCTGGTTGTGAAGGCGCCTTCATTATTTTCTTCCCTTTTCTGTCTACTTCTTCCTCATCACTGCCAGTATCCCTTTTCCTCCTATAGATGGGCCACCTTTTTGTAGGCTGACATACTGACCTTGTTTCAATTGGCATATCACTTTTTCCTTGCATATCTAGACTTAGCCTTAAATTTATCTTTTTGGTTGTCAAGGTCTCCATTATCTCCTTGAAATTCTTCATTAAAAAATTAATTCTCTTGTGGTATGGAGTGAATTTCATCAATGGATCATACTTTGGATCCATTTCATGCACAATATCCAATAGGTTACTATAAGTTATCCACTTTTCCTTGTTCAATTCATATCTATTTAAATCAAATTCATTCCTGATCAGATCCTCAGGGAAATTGAACTCATTTGCAAATTTTCCACCTTTTATTCTTTGTCTGAAAAGAGCAAAGAAACCTTCAGGATCATGTTGTCGCCTTGGACCAAATCTCAAATGGTAATCAACAAAGAATTTGTCAAAATGTGTCCAACCTCCCTTTGAAAATGTATAGTCAGACACTATTGTATAATCATGGAATAATGTTCCCTTCCCCTTTCTAGTTAGGTGTTATCTTCATGAATACACCCCATCTACCACAACTTCTACAAACCCTAGTCTTGGTGGCACATTGTATGGCAGTATGTGAGGGGTTCCTTGAAATCCATATATTCTCAGGACAGTGCTGACTGGATATGGGATAATGTCACCCCAGTTATGTAAAACCCTCAATTTTGGTTTCTTCTCCTTTGGCCTAAGGAAATCATGCACTTCCTCAAGGATCCTAGGTAAATTTACCATCAATCTAGCCCTCAATGTTGCAATAAAATAATTATCAAATTGCACATAACTGGTGTTTTCCTTATTATAGGACAAATTTGTAGTCCATATCTGTACTGAAAATCTTTCTCCATTAACTGATTGTCTTAAGTTCATCTTCTCAGCAAAGAAATTAGCATTCATAAACAAGAACATATGCATCAACATGGAATACCAAAAGAATTGAGTACCAGTATCACTATTCTGCAGCTTCAACAGTCCTTCATCTATCCTCTCCACCAAAAAAGAAGCAAAGTAATATGTTATAGAGAAGTTAGGGTGTTGTATTTGCACCCCCATGAACATGTATGCAATCGACATTACTGCACCAGGGCTAAAACCCAAAATCTGACATAGTGAATAGAAAGTAGCCAGGAAATGCTTTGAAAAAAAATTCAATCTGAAGGGTTCTTGGTCACTAGGGCTGATGTGAAATTGTGAACCCCCTGCCTTAACCAGATGAGGTGGAAGCAGCTTAACCCTAAAAAGAGATTTCAATTTTGTATACTCCTGCTTCATTTCTTCAAGATTAATAGGAACCAAGTCATCACTTGGCTCACTTAAATCAAAAGTCTGTTGGATAACATCTTTGTTAATTTCTAATAGAACCCCTCCATCATTATCTCTGATTACTCGTGTGATAGGGTCATATCTTTTGGCCACTACTCTAAGTAAGTCCACATTAGGGAACACATTTGGAACAACCAGCTTTCCCATGTTGCACATCCATCCATTTGAAAAAGGATGAAGAAAATTCCTCTATCCATACCATAATCTAAACATTTATAAGCCTGTGAGTGGAACCCTAGTATCAGTAATGTTGGAATTATTACATACCAACCCCTCCCCTAGGATTTTCCCTCACATCAACACCAAACCTTTCCTTCTTTCATTTGTTGATAATGGAAATTGATCTAGGAAATCATCGTACAAGTTTCTTTTCAAATACTCAATGTGGCCAGAGTGCTACTTGGTTGGCACCATTTTAGACAAACTAGGGCCTCACTACAATGTTACACTTCAAGTGGCTATGACTAAGTAGAGATAGAAAATTATAGAGTAAAAATATGAAAATTCCTCACAATTTATGATTAAACAATAGCCCTAACAAAAGATCTTAATGAAATCAGTGACAAGCATAGAAGACCCCCTTTCCCAAATTTAGGTGTAGAATGACTAGGAAATAGAGAAAATTAACTCATGGATTTTTTCACACAAACTCCAATTTTTGGTAGTAGCTGCTCGCAATTTCACCTTTGGATCTGAAACTGTTTTCATGAAATACTTGGATGCTTTGTGATACAAATGAGATGAGTAAATTGATTTTATGTCGATAAAATTCTGCTAGTGGATGTATCATCCGCCATTAAAGCTCACTCGTCGGCTACATGAATGACTCCAACCATAATTTGATACATATTTAAATTTGAGCTGTTGAACCTTTAGTTTGATCAAATCATCGACGACCATCTTCAAAATAGGCTGACATAATCACCAACATGGCAATAAAGGGGCCCACTATGTTATACGCCGCAAAGGAATGCCACATGGTGGTTTCCCGCGATATCCCAATCCTTTGATTTATCATCGTGGGATGGCAGGCACCGTCAATCTTTTTACCATAAATCCTGCTGCTTCAAAAATGGTCGCCGTCCTTTCCTTTAACTGTCGAGAAGCTTTTCGCTTAAAATCATAACATCTGCATTGAAATAAAACATGTGCATCTTACAAGCGCATTAGTAATCTACCCCATAATATATTTAAAACCAGTGAACACTTTCTTTACTCCTTAGGCTTCATTGGATGAGACACGTGGCAGGCACCCGCGACATCACGATCCCAAAATTCCTAATCGTGGGATGGTGGGCACCATCAATCTCTAAGAGACAGCTCATCAATGGTCACATAGATTTCATCCTTTAGGAAGGGCACATGGCATCCGCCTGTGATATCGCAGTCCCTATAATCCTTGATCGCGGGATAGTGGGCATCATTAATCTCGTTCCTTTAACACAGTCACCAACCATTTCATTAACCTTCGAGCAGCTTTTCCAGCAAGATTATAACATATCCGTCAATTTAGAACATGTGCATCTCAAAAACACTTTAGTAATCCGCCCCTTAATACATTTAAAGCCGGCTAGTGTTTCCTTTAATCTTTAGGCTTCATCCGATGAGACACGTGGTGCCCGCCCGTGATTTTACAATCAACCCAAGCACCATTGTGGGATGGCGGGGAACGGCTCAGATCAAATGGTAGTTGGTCATTGATAGCTCAAATTTGATCCCCCAGATAGGACACGCGGTGCTCGCCCATGATTTCATGATCCTTCAATTCCCGATCATGAGATGGTGGGCACCGTTGATATCTACAGGAAATAGATCAACGATAGCACTAAATCAACCCTTGCAAAATAAAACATTCATTAAAAGGAGAAGTGGGCATTACTAGGCGAATGACAAATAAAAAAATTATATTTATAGAAGAAAAATAAAATAAATTTACAATTTGTTTTATAATTTCACTTTTAAATTTAAATGCATGTTCACTCATTAAGTTGTATTTTTTTTACAATCACATTTTTATTTTAGATGTTTGTTTATAAAATATAAAGATGCATTAAAAATATATTATAAATATTTTTCTTTATATTATATAGCATTCATAACATTAAATCAACATAGAATAATTTCACAATATCACTTAACCAA